>PVHT020000140.1:13142809-13180066 GCA_004024745.2 Catagonus wagneri
GGATCGTTAACCCACTGAGCAAGGCCAGGGACCGAACCCGCAACCTCATGGTTCCTAGTCGGATTCGTTAACCACTGCACCACGACGGGAACTCCCGAAATTCACCTTTAAATTATCTTTATCTTCTTTATAAGCACAGAGCTTCAATCAAAAGAAGATTAGATGTAAACAAAAAGCTCTTCTTTATTGTCACTGTCACTGACTTTACCTCTGACTGGTGATGGTGGAAATCACAATTTGTCCGTCACTATAATATACCACCCATTGTTGTGTCATTCCAAGTGATGTGATTTAAGTGTGCAGCTTAAGGACATTGTATTCATGAAAATTAACAGTCTGTCTTTGACTTCGCCTGAGGACAAACTGCTCTGCTTTTTATCCAGATGGTGCTAGTTTAATTTTTTAACATTGTAAATATTGTGACCATGTTTTCTAAGAGGTCAGATAAAGACAGTGAAAATGCTGACCATATCAATGCTAGCCTAAACTAGATATCACCAAAAGAGAGGGTTAAGTAGCTGTTAATTTACAGACAAGTGAAAAGATTAGGAAAAGGAACAGAGCATCCAGCCAATATGCTAAAAATAGTTGTGGATTGGGCATTGTGGAGAAAGGCATTTAAAAGCAAATATAGAACCCAAATCTCAAAAGCTAGGCATGATAATAGGCAAGGATTTCTAAATTAATATTTTTTAATCTCACCAAATAAAATCAATGTTCACTTGAAAATTGTAGACACTTAGTGAGCCATCATTCCTCTAATTTCTCAGTGAAACTGAGTAAAGTTACAGCTTCCGATTCAGCTACTGCAACTAAAATGGATACATACAACAGCCAAGATTTTGATACAGATATTAGCCCCTTACAGCATGGAGACTGTTCTGTCAGACTTTACCAACCATCACATGTCATACTGTATATCACTGAAAAATTGAACCACAGCAACAACAACACAAATGTTCTCTCTACCTCTTGAGTGGTTAAGAGAAATGGAGTTTTAAATAAACCTGTTTTCTCTGAAGACTGTAATAAAGTCACAGAAAACATAAAACAAAGTTGTTGAAATCGTGTCCTGTACAAACTAGATGTTGTTCCTCTACCTGCATAATTAGCAGACAATTATAATTTTGGCCAATTTGGCAAATGTAAAATTTTGGCAGAATCCATTCAATCTATAATTTCTTACCCAAGAAAGAAAAAGATCTTAACTACAAAATATCCTGCACTTAACACCACTACAAGGGCCATGATTAGTTTACCTCTGGTATAATGCTTTTATACTGAAGTTTGGGGTCACTTTTCAGTTTTCTCAAAATATGACGAAGCACTTAGTATAGAAGTGTTTATTTTACCATGTCTAAAGATGTAATCTCCTTAGAAATGTGCTTACATGTATGTCTGCCATTGTTGTTGGTCATAGAAAAGATGCTAAAACATCGACCCCTTCATAAAGTCAAGAAAAGTGATCTTTAATTTGGAAATACATTGAGGAAGAGAATGGAGAAAAGAATTACAGTAGAAAATACATTTTTATACTTCTTTTATTATACATTTATATAGTTTTACGAAGGTATTTGGTAATCCTGGAAGAAGTATAAAGAGCCTAGAAAAAAGATGATCTCTTAGCATTTGAAGTGTTCAACATTAGTTGTAGGTTGAGACAAAAGGTTAAACTAGAATAAAATTACTCTTTTTGTTGTTCTTGGAAGTAAGATTGCTTCAGAACTCAAAAAATGTCATCAGAAAGGGCCAGCCAAGGTAAATGGGACTTTCTCAATTTTTATTGCTAAAACTGACTTTTTTGGAATCCAACTTTGATTTTACAAGTCCAAATTACCTTTGTGCTTTGAAACCACTTTCCCTGAGAAAGAAAAGTTTAGCTTATGATAATATACAATGTGTTTTAAAATGCTGACTGATTAAATATGATACCCTCCTATAATAAACAGATAAATGCAAAGGACTTAATGGATAAACAACTAGTTTATCAAAACAAGCCTGTTGATGCAAAATAAATGCACATTTTTGGAAAGGTGAAAACTCATCTATACAAGTTTTTTTAATTAAAGTATAGTTAGTTTACAGTGTTCCTTTAATTCTTACTGTACAAAAGTGATCCAGCCACCCATACACATCTATTTTTTTTTCATTTTCCATCAGGTTCTTACTGTGCTGTACAGCAAGACTCTACAAGTTTAAAAACCAATTGTTGCCAGTAAGTAAAATCCCAAATATTTAGCTCGTTTTTGTTGAGAGGATATTTGGCTTGATATCATCACTCTGAACTGACACCAGGATGTGATGTAAGTGGGTGTGAGAAAATCAGCCTGCAAATCATAGTGAGATGTACATTTTTACTGTTTTTATCACTGCATAAAAGAAAAAAAAAAGGAAGTTCTGGAAGCTGCAGGCACTTCAAAGAAGTATTATTAGGAAAAAGAAATAAAAATAAAAATATCCTATAATATGGAACAGAAGGAAATATGTACTTTTTAAAAGTTAAATATAGGTAACATTAGTGTAATTAATCTTATTGCATTCTTTTCAAGTATATTACACATACATATTTAAAGAAATAAATTAATATTACCTACACATTTGTATACCCAAGTAAAATATTTTTAAAAAATTAAAAGTAACCACTAAACCAGAAGCTAAAAAGAAACATTATAAAGTAATATGATCTTTTACACACATTTGTTACTTAATCCTACCGTTAATTAATGCTAATTGTCACTGTTAACTCGTCCTTTTTTTGCTTAAATAAAAGCATTTACACAACAGAAAAGTAAATGATACAGTATAAAATAAACTTCATCTAAATACCTATGTTAGATAAGTTTATGAATGACTCATAAAAATATGTGTACAAAAATTATTGTATATAATATTTCTTTGTTGGTTTGGTATGTTTATATCCCAAGCTGGCTTTCTGAAAAAGTTGGTCACCTTGTTGATAGAGAAAGAGAACCCAGGTTTGAAGGAAAAGGAGATGCATCAGGCAGATTTTGCAACTGTTAACAATCCCCAGATATCAGTGGTTTAGAACCACAAGCCTTATGCATGCCTTACGCAGTATGCTTTGGCTGCAACTCTGCTATCCATTCATTTGTCTTCATTCTGGAGAAGAGGCTGATGGATCAGTTTCTGTCTGGGACATGCTGCTCTGGTTATGGCAGATAAACAGAAAGTTTTCTCAGATGTGGCTTGGATCTCCTTCTGCTGATATTTTATTGGCCGGAGAAGTCTTGTTGCACTAGCAAATCACATGACTAAGCTAGATACCAATGGAGTGGTGGTATATAAACCTCCCACAGGTAGGAGCAGAGAGCACTTGAGAAAATAAACAAGATTTCCTAAGTATTCTCTCTTGGTCACAAGTATTTGCTTCCCTCCCTTCTTCTCCCATAACACACTAACCCCTTCCCAAGGTAAACAACATCTAGCACCAACTGGAAGAAGCTCTGCTCTTTGTCTTCTTTATTCTGAGACTGAGGCTAGAAGCGAAGCCTGTATATGAGGCAAGTTGCTCTTGTGAGAGAGAGAAGAGAGTAACGGTAAAAGAGTGCTGTGGCTTTCAAAACTTCTGCCCAGACATGGCATGTGTCACTCTGCTCACACTTTATTGACCTGTGCAAGTCCCATCATTGCACCTGACAGGAGTAGGGTATGATACTATTTCCTTTGTTACCAAGTAGGGCAACAGATACTTGGAAACAATAGGTAAACTTCCCAAAAGGAAAAAGACAGATGACAAGGCAGAATGAAAGGATTTTCAATACAGTAGAAGACAGAATACAGTGAGAGCCTATGAGCCACTGAGCAGCGACCCTTTTATTAGATGCTTGTAGCTTTGGTTTCAGGTGGAGAAAGCATTGATCAAGGCAGCCAGCTGATTCACACAGCATGTGAGTTTAAAATAGAATTTCTATCAAAACATCCTAGACAATGAAGCAATAGACATAATTTACAAATATTTCTTCCTAGTCCTTAGGTTGTATTTTTGTTTTGTATATGGTTTCCTTTACTGTGCAAAAGCTAAGTTTGATTAGGTTTTATTTGTTTATTTTTGCTTTTAAATTGCCTTGGGAGACTAATAAGAATCACTGACCTAAGAAAACATTGACCTAAGAATACACTGGTATGATTTATGCCAGGGAATGTTTTACCTATATTCTCTTCTAGGAGTTTCATGATGTCAGGTCTTATAATTTCAGTTTTAAAGCATTTTTAGCTTATTTTTATGTAAGGTGGGAGGATGTGTTCTAATTTATTAATTTATATACGACTATCCAGTTTTCCCAACACTGCTTGCTGAAAAGCGATGTCCCATATTTACCCTTACAATGTCTCTGTGAGTCATCAGTGTATATTTTCTTAATATTATTATACTTATTTTTGTCTCCAAACACGTTCTAAAGAAATATATAATACTGCTATCCATAGAAAATTGAAAAAAAAAGATACTGATAATTTGAAATCGTAAAACTTACAAGGATTCAAAGACATTGAAATTTTTTAAAGTTATATTTTGCCCATTGAAATGTTAAAAATCATCAGGGACTTGGGAGAGAGAGACTTGTGTACTTGGTTATGTAACCAAATTAAATATCCCTAAAAGCAATTTGGAAATATGTATCAAAATCAGTTGAAAGCTCTCAGGGATTGCAAAATAGTCTACCTCAAACCAAAGTTTTCTCTGCTATGAAAGGACTTGACTTTTCCTCCCATTATTCATTGTTAAGGTGCACATATCGCCAGGAAGAGCAATACATCAACTGTTAGCAGTCGTAGATGTTTGGTCATATTAGAACGATTTGGCAAGACAACTTCTTGGCATCAACATCGCATAGATTAAACACATGATGCATAAGTTCTAATAGAGGCAGCAGCTGTGAGACCAGTTGAGAAAGCAAGTCTTGTATCAAGAGAGTACTATGTAAGTTGTGAAGTGTCATGAGAACAGGCACACCCAGATGTGTGGGCTAGATACCAAGGATAGAACAGCAACAACAGTATGGCAGAGCATCCCTGAATCTAGATGGCACCACAGTGTTGGCTCTTGATCATGGTGCTTTGAAGAAAAACAATAAAGAAAATATATCGCAAAGGAAGAAGGCATAACTGAGAAAAGGCATCCAGTTCAATCCAGGCAGATCACCAAGGTGATATGAAAAAGTCTTTCTGCCTCTGGCCCTTCTGGATTTTGTGAGTCAGCTCTCAATACCAACTATATAATAAAGACATAGGCTGTGTTGATATTCAGTAGAACTCACTAAAGATGCAGTCAAGAAAGGGACCAAGGTGAGAATCCACCTAGGGCCTCCCCTGTTCTTACATTTGTTAATATGATGAATGAGTTTTTGGCATCAGTACCTTCTTTTTTTCCCCTTCACACTCCACAATACTTCCAGAAGAACTTCCTAATTGCCTCTGTGCATTAAATCTTTCTAATGATAACAGCATTAACTCAGGCTCATTTTTATTTTGGGCCAAATTATCATCATTGTACCATATGGAATTAATTAAAATGTAGCCAGGAGAGGCTGCTCTGAATGACAGAGGCAGAGTTTGATTCTAAAAACCTGCAGGAATCATCAGTGAGATGGGTAGAGTAGCCAGCAGTCCAGCACCAGAGCCCTGGCTGGTATTTCTAGTGCTATTTGTAATGGGGGGCATGGTGGGCAAGGGGAAGGGACAGTGAAGCCAGAGGAAACATGAGTCAGACATTGAGATAACAGTTTTAAAAACAAGCTTGGGCTGTTCAAGTTGGGAGCATCATTTGGTGTAACTGCATATGTTCAGCGCTTAATCTCTCTAGGGAGATTTAGCTTGAGTTGCGACTTCTCACATTTAATGAAGCAAAACTCTCTCAGGCCACTACAAGACATATCTAAGGATGAAAACCAGTAATTTATAGCTTTAGTGACCTTATTACAGTGTACTTTGTGCTTGGCTGCTCTTCACTCTTATCTAGGCCATTATCAAAGGCTCCGTGGAATATTGGCCATTAGCTACACACAGACCAAGAGGTTTTGTCTTCAAGGGCTGTGAGTGGTGGGTGAGATAGACATTGAATATTTTATCTTGACTCCTAAGAAAAATCAAAATAGCAACATGCTCTTTGAAACACTAATATGCATGTGAATAGTGGTGATGAGGCAAAGTCTCCAATAACAAACAAGTCTTGGTGCAAAGCCTTCTAAAAGATGAGCTAATTACACCGACAGCCCAAATAACAATGAATATTCTCCACTAGCTGATGAATAGCTCCTGATTTTGAGATGCCTAACCTACATCTGCGCTATGGAGATGGAAATAACAACGGGACAGAAAACACCGTCATGTTTGCCAGATGCTAGTGGCTCACAGTGGGAGAATGGAGGCATTCAGGTTCTCTCATTTGGGTGGGTCTTATTGCCAGGAATTAGCTCCATGGAAGAAGACGCACTTCAACACAGGTGCATGCATGCACACATTCATTAGACAGATACATGGAGCTCCTACCACGTGCTGGGCAGATTCCTAGACAAGGAGTTGGCAAGCTTTTCTGTAAGGGGCCAGATAGTAAATATTTTAGGTTTTGTGAACTATATATGGCCCCTGTCACATATTCTTCATCATTTTTTATTTACATTTATTTCTGTATTAGGGTGTAGTTGATTTACTGTGTAGAGCCAAGTTCTGCAGTACAGCATAGCGACCCAGTCATATACATATATTTTTTTCCTTTTTTTATACTCTCTTCTATTATAGTCTATCCCAAGAGAATGGATATAGTTTCCTGTGCTATAGAGTAGGACCTCATTTCTTATCAATTTTAAATGTAAGTTTGCATCTACTGGCCCCCAAATCCCCATCCATCCCACTTCTGGTCAGAAGAGCCATCATTAACAAGTCCTCTTCATTTTAAAATTTTAAATTTTAAATTTAAATTAATTTTAAATTCAATTCGTTTTAAATTTAAAAATCTTCATTTTTGCCTTTTAAAAATGTAAAAGCAATTCTTAGTTTGGGAGGTCAAGTAGAAAATAACTGCAGACTATTGACTTCTTACCTTTGTTCTGGACATTTAACCGAAACTCCACAACTATATAAAACAACCATACAAAAAATAATCCTGTCCTCAAGGAGTGTGGAGGAGGAAATGCAACAGAAACACGTCATTAATACCATAAAAATGGATTAAAAAGTGATTAGCGCTAGAATACAAGGAACAAGTAGATCTGGGGATGGTGGCAGGATGTTAAAGAAAAAAACATTTGGAAGCAAAAGATTTTCTTTGATTTTATATTTCATGATTTGAGATCTCGATGAGCAGATTATCTCCTGGATCTGAATTCTCCTGCTTAAAATGAGGTAATACAGTTCATAGGAATCTCAGGTATTTTAGAGCCAGCACAGTTGAACTTAATAGCTCAACTCAGTTAATCTACATGATGATGCTTTGCAAGATGGTCAAATAAAAGATTTTTTTCATGACATCCTTATCAGAGCTGCAGCTACTAGAAAGGTGGAGTTTTTGCTGTTATTATTTTGCTTATGAATTTCAAGAAAGTCTAAAACAAATGATAAGAATATGGTTTTATGTTTCTACAGTAAAGACAAAGGTATAAGGAAAGAGCAGCTTGTGGTCAACAGAAAATGTGTTCTCTTATGTGAAGTGATTTGAGTAAAACCATCTAAAAGTCCCATTTAACATCAAATATTATTTTACAAGGACTATGAACATGCCCACAATTTGAAATACTAGTAACACTGTCTTAACTGAGTCATGTGACATCATGAAGGATCCCATAAATACGAAGAAATTGCCTTGTGATGGTTAATGCTGTGTGTTTTTTTAAGTTCTATTGAAATATAGTTGATTTACAAGGTTGTGACAATGTCTGCTGTATATGCTGTGTATTGTAGTCTGTTGTTAGGCATTTCTATGGCACAGAAGGTTAAGGATTTGGCATTGTCACTGCTATGGTGAGAGTTTGATCGCTGGCCCAAGAACTTCCACGTGCTGTGATCACAGTCAAAAAAAAAAAAAAAAAGCTTCTTAATTAAAGCAGGGCTTCCCTCCTGGATGATTTATCCAAGGCATGGAATGTTGGGTTGGAAAGCAAATGTTCAGCGTCAACCAATAGAGTGTTTATACATCTGGGTATAAGAATTACCAGGGCAGCAATCTAAACAGCATGGGGCAAGACAGAAGTTCGTTGGATACCCTTGAGAGTGGAAGGTAGACACCGAAAGGAAAGCATATACCAAATATGGCTTTGACCTTTTAACTGTTTTTCATAAAAGGCCAATCTTGGGAACCTAGTGAAAAATCATGACGAGTTAAAAGAAAAAAACCTGCTGTAGCCTTCATGGAATTTTGTTAACTCTTAATCATTCACATAACCCTTGAAACTGAAAAATAAACAGATGTTGAATCCTTTTCCCTCCATTTAGCAGATACTGCTGAGTTCCCCTGTGTAGAATTGGCTAGTTTGATCCTAAAATATTAAGAAAGAAAGAGTCTAAAAGATAAAATGCCGTAAAGTCATTTTCTTTGAGAGGGTCGCTATGATGGACTCCAAAGTCTATTTGCTTTTTTTTTTTCTTAATCTTTAAAAAAATTTTTAAGGCCACACCCATGGCACATGGAAGTTCCCAGGCTAGGGGTCAAACTGGAGGTGTAGCTGCCAGCCTACACCACAGCCACAGCAACTAGGGATCTGGGCCACATCTGAGACCTACACAACAGATCATGGCAGTGCCAGATCCTTAACCCACTGAGCAGGTACAGGGATTGAACATTTGTCCTCAAAGATACTAGTAGGGTTTGTTACCACTGAGCCACAACAGGAACTCCTCTGCAGTCCATTTGAAGGAGAGAAAATCGTACCACAAAATTCATCAATGGCGAGAATACCTTATAAATGCCGTGGCCTCCATGATGTCAGAGCATGTCAAAAGGAACAGCTTCCTGAAAGGACACCAAAAGAGCATACCTGAGACTGAGGTGTAATTAAGCCATTAAATAAAGATCTTCTCTTTACAGTTAATCAAAAGAGACCTCGCTCCCCTCCACACATGCATACACACACAGAGAGAAATATACTTACTTAAAAGCTACCTTTTTTAGAAGCAATGAAAGGTTTACTTTCAGAGACTTCCTCTGACAACCTGTTACAAAACTATTCCCTTGAACTCTGCCTGAGGCCATTTCATTTCTAAAGATTTCTTCCTGTATAATTAAAGAATCACTGCCACACTTTGGAAAGATCCACCAAACGTACTTTAAAAAAAAATACTTCTAACTCCATTTTAACTGGCATTTGCCTATATTTACTCTCTTGTCATCACTGATTAGCAGGATATTTCTGTGTAGACAGAAGCTGTCTAGGTTCTAATTAGCCTGCCCCACTCCGTGTGGTGACTCATAAGATACACCAGCACAACCGTGAATCCTTTCTGCTCTGCCGTGTCCCAGGCTGTGCTGTGGCCACAGCTGTGAGGCTGAGTTGGCAGTTTGTGAAAAGCAGGTTTTAGGTCTCATTTTTTAGTCAGGTGGCCAAGGAGCTATGACAGAGTCACAGACTTGGTGCACACAGTATTTTCGAAATTCAACAATGTCCACAGGAAAAATCTCCTTGTATCCACTTTTTAGTGCTCATAGAGTCTTTGGCACATTGAAAGAACCCATAAATATTTGGGGAATAAATACTGAATTATTTTTTTTCTTCCTGGTATGGAAACTCAAGTTTACAAGGTAAACCAACTTAATATCCGATGAAAACATAGAGCATTTTGGTTTGACCCAACCTGTATCATAGACTCCATCTTGTGAAAGATTTCAGTTAACAAAGCAAAATGGATTTGCTAAATAAATTGACTTGCCAATGGATTTGTCAAGTACATACCTTAGATATCAGAGATATAAAACTGCCAAAGGAATCTGGATAAAATGATCGGCTTTACCAGCTGGAATTGATATACTTTCAGTCAAAACAAGAAATCTGAGATACAGTTGGCCAGGGCAGTTAATTACGGCATCAGAATATCTAAAGTAATAAAAAGCTCTCAGAAGCTCAGCTTGCCACGAGGAGCCAGAGAACCTGGATGAGAACTCGAGAGCTAAATAAAATTCTTGTAAATCTGTCAGTTGTCATTGGAAATAAAGGCCTCTAAGTGATCACTCAGCTTCATGGTGAGGCAACAGCATCATTTGTGTGTATAAAGAAAAATAGAGTGAAAAGTCAGAATGAGTGAGAAGATCTAGATTTCTAACTTTAACTTGACTGCTAAGTAGGAAGTGAATTTCAGCAGGTCACTTAGCAGCTGTGATTGCCTCTCTTCAGTTTTCTTGTACAGATAGGTATGGCTGTTTCAGGTACTACATAAAATCAAGCCTATGAAATTATTTTTAAGTTATAAAATACTGTATTAGCTTAGGTGTTGTAAAATATTGTGATTATTTAGAAAAGATCTGAGGAAAAGGGTTGAATTTTGTTATAAACTTCTTATCATGCTTGTCAGTTTTGCCTGCTAGAACTATGAGCACTCAAGGTGAGAAGGTCAATGGGACTGAAGTGTTCTTTGCTGCGATTAAGTCGTCTGCATAAACATTTGATGAGCCACGGATAAACAGCAATGGGTTTTGGGTGATATTGATTGATTCTTAATTTTAAAGAGAACAAAAACATTTTATTGCCGTTACATTTGGTAGCATCTAGTGAAAGATACTATGGAATATTGGTTATTCTTTCCATAATGAGGCTTGCTCTCAGTGCTGGCTGCTGAAGGATGAAAAAGGGAAGAACACGATCAACGAACAATTCTTGAGTGACCATGGTGTGTTTTATTTCAGGCAAGGAGGGAAAAGAAATGCACACAGAAAAGAAAAATGGCACATTTTTTTTCAACTAATCAGAAAAAAATTTTTTCTGAATGAGAAAATACATCACTTTTGATTTTTAAATAATTTCTTGCCTAGCTTTGGAAAAAACATTCTGCTTCCTCTTCTTCCTAAATTGAACTTCTCATTTAAAATAACCAATACTCTTGAGTTCCCATACTGGCTCAGGGGAAACGAATCTGACTAGTATCCATGAGGATGCAGGTTCAGTCCCTGGCCTTGCACAGTGGGTTAAGGTTGCAGACACAGCTCAGATCCTGATTTTCTGTGGCTGTGGCTGATTCGACCCCTAGTCTGCGAACTTCTATATGCTGAGTGTGCACCCCTAAAAAGACAAAAAAGTAAAAAATAATAAAATAAAATATCCAATATTCCATCCAGATGTCCAAATTGAGATTCACCACAATTTCTCTCTCTTCTTCGGCCCTTTCTTCAGTTGAATCACACAATCTAGTTGATGCTGCCCCAAAATTATGTCTTGAATCTAGACACACTTTTTGTCTACAGAGCCTTAGGTAAAGTCTTCATTATGTACCCAATACCCTCCAGATTGTCCCCCATTTTATACCTCTCCCATTTAGAAAATTTTCTCCATTGACCTATCATAGAACATATGATTTCTAATACAAAATTTTTTGTCAGGTCAGCTCTCCACTTATAGCTACACACACACACACACACGCACACACACAGACATACACACATATGCATCCTGGGTTCTCCTATTTAAAATACAGAAGAGTATAATCAGACTTCGAAGAAAGCCAGATAAACTACAAAATCCCAGCCTTTCTAGACTAAGTTAGAAAGCTGCATCACAGGGCCAAGTAACCTGAATTCTGAAAACAGCAAAGCACCTGATGCAAAAATACCTAGTACTTGACCAGATGCTTGTTCATCACAGCCTTTGAAAATGAGAGCTGTGCCCACTTTGCCAGTAAAGGCTCTGCTCTACCTATTTGTTAACTCATAGCTAGCACTTTAGTACTTTGGTCAAACAATGTGTCCCTATGTTTAAAATTTAATGCATTCAAGGACAAAGTAGGCAAAGCAAAAGAAGGAGGCAACTGGGAACCATGAGGACAGCGGAGCATTAGCTAATTCATGTCTTTTCTAAAGCCTTTTGTTGCAAGCCCACTATTGTCCATTCTTGTGTTTTCTCCAGAGGAACTGGAAATTGCTTATTTGGGGAGAAATCCCCCAATCTGAAAATATGACACCTACTTACTATTTTTTTAACTCCTATGGAAACAAAACCCTGATCTCTGCTTAATATCTACTTATTTAAGACAAGGACTAAGACTAGGGTGATGATTTGAGGTATAGTTGCACATGACACAATTCATGTTTCCTAAAAAATGTGCATGTTGATCAAATATATATATAAATGAATATATAAAGTTCTAAGATGTGTGTATATATATATCAAGTTTATATATACATATATATATATCAAGTTCTATATATAGAAATCAATTTAAAAAAAAATATATCCCTGTAGCTTACATTTATTTAGGGCCGCACCAGCAGCATATGGAGATTCCTGGGCTAGGGGTTGAATTGGAGCTGTATCTGCTGGCCTACGTCACAGCCACAGCAAAGCCAGATCTGAGCGCATCTGTGACCTACACCACAGCTCACGGCAACACTGGATCCGTAACCTAATGAGCAAAGCCAGGGATTGAACCTGCATCCTCATGGACACTAGTCAGATAAACCAAGTTCTAAGTGCATCAGAGATATTGGTGACTTAAGGAAGCCCATGATGAATCCTCCTGTCTTGTAAAGAATTATTCCCAATTTTTTTTGATAAATTATTATCGAAGTTATAGAAAAAGATCATAGGAAGAGTAATGTGCAAAAACAATGAGTTATCTGAACATGTATCCATGCTAGTTTAGCTACACACAAACTCTGTGGATAAGACCATCTATATCTCTGCTTCCACCTTATATCACTTTTGTGAAAATTAAATCAGATAATGTACTTAATACAGTTTTAGTGAAAATTAAATGATATTTAAGAATTTAGAGAACTGCTTGATTAAAGGTAGATATTACCCTTATAAATAGGGCAATTTATATGAAAAGTAATATTTCATATAAACATTAATATATTTCAATTTTAGAGAGATTTGATCATAAGGTAAAAGATAACTTAGGTATATCATATTGTTTTTAGGTACCAAAATAGGCACTAAGCTAACAATTTACTTCAACTTTAATTCTGTTCGCTAGGCTTGGTTCTGAGGCCACGGGGAGATTGTCAGAGTTTAGTCAAACATAACTAATATCCTTGATCTAAAGGTTATTAAATACCATAGCAGGTCATCACTGTCTTGAGAGACCTTTAAAAATTGGATAGACAATTTTGTCTTGTAGGAATTAGGTGTTGACTTACCAGGACAGTACCAAGACAAGCTAGTTGACCTCCTGTGACTTCTTCCTTTTGCTGATTCTGATTGACTACTAAATGATCTTGAACAAAAACACCTGGCCTTCTGTGACTTCATCAAACTTCTCAGCAGCGAAGAGGAACTGATGATGTCTAACCTTACAGGAAATATGAGACAGAGATGAGACATTAAATGACTTCACGAGACACCCTAGAGCACTCTGTAGATGGCTACCTTGGCAGCGTGCTGCCATGCCATCCAAATTTAATGTTGGCATTGCCTCACAAAATTCTGGCTACTGTTACTGAAAACTTAGCCTGTGGCACTAAAATAGCCACCCGGTCCACACACAGGTAAAAAATCTTCTCTTAAATTTTAAAGATATTTACAGCAATTTTTGTTTTTAATTTACATGTTTATATACTGTCTTGACTACTTGACAATGTTTATTAAGTAATGTGTGTACATTCAGGGTCATAAAATACATTCACAGTTTCATAAAATGAAAACTTTGCAAAGTTTCAGATGTGCTTATCCACCCAAATATAACTAAAATCAGATGATAAGAGGAGAAGAACTGGTTTAGTATGTCCTAAAGAAGATCAAACTTCTGCTTCTTTATATGATAAAAAAAATCTCAAGAGAATGTACTATAAGCCAGATAAGCTACAAACCCCACAGATTTTTTAACCCTATTAGAAAGTTGAGATACAATTATCAGAGAAATGTAAATCAAAGCTGCAATGAGCACACTCAACATGGCAGAGGAATGAATTAATGAACTTCAAGGGCAATAGAAATTAACCAAACTAACACTTTTATTAAAAAGGGAAGAAAGAAAACAACCAGAAGAGAGCTTCAGAAATCAGCAGGATAATAATCAAATTTTTTCATGCATCATATACATATATGTATGCAAAACATATATGTTTTACTATATATATGATGTATTAGAAACAGAGAAAAGACAGAATGGTGCACTAGCAATGTCTGAAGATAGAATGGCTAAGAATGTTCCAAAATTGTCGAAAGGCATCAGTCCACAAAGTAAGGTAAGTGGATGAAGCAGGGCAAATTCAAAGAAAAGGACTTTTACGCACATCAGAGTCAAATTGCAGAAAACCAAAGATAAAAGGAAATTTGCAAAAAGGCAGTAGGACAAATAGGTGAACAAATACATACAGTGAACATACAGTAAAGATATGAATAATAGATGACTCCTCTTCAGAGGCAGTGGAGGATAGAAGGAAAACAAATTACATCTCTAAGATACTGGGGAATTTTTCTAAGCCCCAATTTTATGTGTAATAAAAATATTTTTCGAAAATCAAAACTTAATGAAAATGTATTTGGAAAGTCAATAGCTGATAGATTTGTCTCCAGTAGACCTGTATTACAGGAAATGCTAGAGGATCTCCAGGCCCCAGGGAAATAATAACAGATGGAAGTCTACTTTCCATTACATTGGAAGGTAATGAAGAGGTCTAGTACATACAGTAAATATAAAACACATTTTTCATTCTATGTATAGATACATACTACATACGTACCTACATAAATTGATAGATACATAGATATTTTGATACATTGATAATTACATAGATGCATAAACACTTGTATCTATGTTATTAAATTTATTTAAAAAGTCATTGACCATTTAAAGAGAAGTCATTGAGGAGTTCCTGTTGTGGCCCAGCAGAAATAAATCCGACTAGTACCCATGAAGTTGTGGGTTCAATCCCTGGCCTCACTCAGTGGGTTGAGGATCAAGCATTGCTGTCAGCTATGGTGTAGGTCGCAGACATGACTTGGATCCCGCATTGCTGTGGCTGTGGCATAGACTGACTGTAGCTGTAGCTACAATTCCCTAGCCTGGGAACTTCTGTATGCCACAGGTGAGGCCCTAAAACGCAAAAAATAAAAATAAAAAATAAAAATAAAGTCATTGACCATTTAAGTACCAAGAATGAAAGAGGGTCTATCACACAAAGTACCATAGATATTAAATATAAGTTGTTGGGATTTATAAACAACTTCTTGCCAATAAATTTGAAAACTAAAATAAAATGAACACATACCTTAGAAAACTTAACTAACCAAAACTACAATTAAAGCAAATAAAATTTTGACACTATATTAAAAAGTTAAATTTGTGATTAAAAAAAACTCTGTCTTCACTTATTGAATTATAGAAAATATGTAAGTGAGAATACAAATATTAGAGAAACATAAAAGAGATTATGGGGATATAGTTCCTGAGTCTATTTAATAAGCCAAGCAGAACTCTAATACCATTAGAAAGAAAGAAAATAGTAGATAAATATTCCTCATTAAATAGAAGAAAATAAAGTCCAGAAATTATTGAAAAACTAAACATTATGTTCAATGAAACGTATCACCAGAGTGCTTATTGGGTTTAACATTTGAAAATTAATCAATGTAAGTCACTACACTAAAAAATAAAACTGTAGTGATCTTCGAAAGTGGTGGAGAAAAAGCATTTGGCCAAATTCAGTTACGTTACAATCATGATTAAAAACTTTCAGATTATTAAAAATAGAAGAGAATGCATTTAACCTTATAGGATGTACCTATGAGAAAGTTACAGTTAATACTGTAATTAATGGTGAAGCAATCAATAATTTTTCTTTAATATTGAGAACAAGACAAGGACATCTGTTCGAACTGCTTCTGTTTAACCTTTGGGGGCAGGCCTTCTATTTAACCTTTGGGGGCAGTGCAAAAAGATAAGAAATAAATGTCATAAAGATTGAAAAGAAGTTAAACTATTTTTGTTCTTACATGAAATTGTGGCATATATGCAAAACATTATGGAATTTAATTACAAAAACATCTCCTAGCACTACTGTGAAAACTTAGTAAGTAACAGGATACAAAGGCAATAATTAAATAAAGCTCTGTTTCTACATATCGGCAACACAAAATCGAAAGCAAAAGTTTTAAAATAATGCTGTTTGTAACATAATCAAAAAACATTAAATACCTTGCAATGAATATGATAAAAATGTTTATGACCTCCACTCTGAAAACAGTAAAACATCACTACAAGAAAAATAAATAATAATATATATTTTACATAAATAAAAAGATATCAATAAGAATAAAAGATAAAAATAAAAGATTTCATATACTGGAAGATTCAGTATTGTCTAAAGTTTCATTCTTCTCAAAATGATCTTTAGAGTCAATGCAATTGCAATCAAAATTCTATATCCGAAATTTGTTGAGCAGGATTTCCCATTGTGGTTCAGTGGGTTAAGAAATGGACATAGTGTCTGTGAGATGTGGGTTTGATCCCTGGCCTTGCTCAGTGGGTTAAGGATCTGGAGTTACCTCAAGCTGCAGCGTAGGTTGCAGATGTGGCTTGATCCAGTATTGCCGTGGTTATGGCATAGGCCTCAGCTGAGGCTCTGATTTGACCCCTAGCCCGAGAACTTCCGTATGCCACAGGTGCAGTCGTAGAAATTAAAACAAACAAACAAACAAACAAACAAAGAAAAGGAAAAGAAAGAAATTTGTTGAAAAAGCACACTATTTCTTAAAAGGACAGAGTTGGAGGATTTTCAGTAACCAATTTAATGACTTACTCCAAAGGTGCAATAATCAAAACAGTGTTGTATCATCATGAATTAGACAAATTAATCAAAGGAAGACAATGAAGTACAGATAAGCTCATTAATACTATTAATCGATTCCAAGTATCAAGTGTGTTGGGCGAGGACAAGATAGATTTTTCAACAAATAGTGCTAGAATAATGGAATAGTTATATGGAAAAAATGGACTTGACACATTTCAACTGTTAAAATATAATTAATTTTTTATGGTTCATAGAGCTAAATATAAAAACTAGAACCACAAATATTCCAGGAGGAAAACACAGAATACCTCTGTGATCTTAGGCTGGACAAATCTTCTGTAGGTAAGTCACAAAATACTAACCACAAAAGAAAAAAAAATGATAATTTGGGCTTCTTCAAAAATAAAAATTTCTTCTCGTCAAAGTCATTGTTGAGAAAATGAATAAGCAAGCCCAGGTCCAACTCATACAGGTCAATAGGCAGTCAAATCCTGTCAATTACCTCCTCCAACAGTGAGAAAGAAACAAACAAATAGGAAATCTCAACTTACTGCTAGTGGGAGTGCAGAATCATTCAATTATTTGAAAAATGTTCGGCCATTTCTCATAACAAGCAGCTACCACATGATGCAGCAATTCAATTCCTATGTAACTCTGAAAGAAATCACAACATGTGTTTCATATAGAAACTTTATTCATAGTAATTCCAAATTGTAAACACCCCCAATGTCCACTAATAAAGAAAAAGATTGGCAAATTGCTGTGTAATCATAGAATGAAATACTACAAAGAAAAAAAAATGGAATATAATGACATATTCAAAACATGGATGAAAATGTTATGTTCAGCAAACAAACCTAAACACAAAAGAAGACACACTGTATGAAATGTTTCTATTGTAACCAAGAACAGGCAAAACAATTCATGGTGAGGTCATAAAGTGGTTGCTTCTGGGCTAGGAGGTGGGGAAGGAAAGGGTTAAATGTTATGCAAATTAACTGGCACAAAAGGTCTCTTTTGGGATGACAGGAATATTCTATAGCTTGTTTAGTGTGGTCATTTATGGATGTACACTTTACGGTGCATATAGTTGTCAAAATCATCAAACTAAACATTTAATATCTGTGCATTTTCCTCTATGGAACTGATATGTCAATAAATACAAACCAATAAACATGAAGAAAAATTTTGTGATCAAATTGAAGAAATATAGGAGTATCAATACCATCAGATAATATTATTCAGACTCCCTGTGGAAAAGTGTACTCCCCCACATAAACATTCATCTGCTCTGTGGGAGGCTTGCAGTGGAAGAACATATTGTACAGACAGCCTTGCAAACGGCTGTGTTTATTTTCGGTTTAAGACAATGAGACAGTAACAGGCTGTGAATTTGAGATGAAGAAAATTACGGTGGGAAGAGCTATTAGTATGTGAGAAACGGCAAGAGGAATGGACTTCAGAAAAGAGCAGTCTGAGCATCTCTTCAAGTGGTTAAGTAGCTTCCAAGGGGACAGGAATTTGATGGTCTTTGTGTACACATTAATTTGCACAATCCTCAGATTTGAGCACCATCCTCTCATTAAGCTGAAACAACACTTGCAGGAAACTTCACCTGCAAAGGAAAGAATAGGCTACCTGGAACATAATTCACCCCCTTTATGGAATTCTAAATTCCTGATGGCCAATTGTAACGTGAAGAAAAATGGCTTTTCTGGTCATCGACCTTTGCATTCCTATCAGTAGAAGTAGTATTTTCCTGCAGCCAGTAGTAGCTGGACCAATTAGCAATTTGGGGGATAACTGAGATTTATGCATTTTTTAAAATATCTACAGAGATCAAGCCATCAGTGAACTGTGGACAACTTGCTGTGACGCTATCTTGTGCAAATGAAAAAATTGATCAATGTCTTAGAAAGCTAACACTGAACCCTTCCTCTACCTTTTATGAAAAGGGAGGAAATCATATACTTTAGCCAATAATCAATTACACCATTTTAAAATTTTTAAAGTGTTCATGTAGTTTTTCCAAGTTTTATTGAGATATAATTGACAGACGGCACAGTATAAG
The DNA here is from genome assembly GCA_004024745.2 of Catagonus wagneri. Classification (NCBI taxonomy): domain Eukaryota; kingdom Metazoa; phylum Chordata; class Mammalia; order Artiodactyla; family Tayassuidae; genus Catagonus; species Catagonus wagneri. Next base: position 13,161,769 of record PVHT020000140.1, read on the forward strand.
TTTAAGGCCGTAAAACATAATGATTTGACTTACATACATGATTACCACAATAAGTTTAGTAAACAATTATATGAGGTAACATATAGATTCAAAGAAGAAAAAAAGTATTTCCTTATAATGAAAACTCTTAGTATTTTCTCTCTAAACAACTTTTGTGTATAACATACTGCAGTGTTAATTATATTTATTATGTTGTACTTTATATCCTCAATACTTATTTATTCCTGGGAGTTTGTAACTTTTGACCACCTTCATACAATTCACTCTCCAAGAAATCCTTCTGGTAACCACAAATCTGATCTCTTTTTCTATGAGAAGATTTTTTTGTTTTTGAATTAATATTGGCCGATGGCAGTACATTAGTTCCTGTTAACACAACATAGTGATTCGATATTTCTATACATTTCAAAATGATCAAAATGATAAGTCTAATTATGATTTGTCACATTACAAAGATATTACATAGTTATTGGCTGTATTCTCACACTATACATTTTATATTTGAGACTCATTTATTCTGTGAAAGTGCTCATATGGCATTATCATAGTCCCTCTTATTCCAAATCTCTGAGGAATATGGAGAGTTTTAACTTTGCTCATCTCACATGTGAAGGGAGAGGGATGGTTTGCCAGCTCACAGAGTAACCTACGAAGCTCTAAACTGTACTATCTCCCAATACTACATTTCAGTGGATGTCATTCTACTCTTATCTCTGTTTCCTATTTTTTACAACAATCCTGTCCAAAGGGTTGAGTGAGATACAAACTCTTGGCACTAATGCTAGTGGAAACATTGCTTAGAATAACTTTCTATAACCTCACTAACAACTGCGTGTAACCAGAGATCTGAAGAAAAAGGCAGGCTGCAATTTCAGACAATCGGTCCAAAAGAAAAAATATGCTATGTTTGAAGAAGTGCAATTCACTGAATGAGCTTTAAAACTTGATTCCAGGAAGAGTTGACCATGTTACATTGTAGGTGGTATCAGCTGCCGTTCATGACTCCATTAGGCTCAGTTTGACCTAACCTAGCTTTTTCTCATTCTCTTCTGGCTAAACATAATGTCAACTCCTATTGCTGTTACTTATTTTGGATTTGCTTGGGATTTTCCTTCCTTGAAAAAACCCTTTAGGGTCTATAGCCATGACAGGTCATAAAGAATGGAAGAGGATAGCTATTTGTAACATGGCAGAGGCTTGCTAGGATGTGGGACAAGGCATTGCATGCAGGGAAGGTGCATGATAAGAGGCTGGGAGCACAAAGTCCTTCTGATGGGATACGTCCAGGTGGGACATCCAGCGGGGTGACTGTGGGCAGCCCAGACAAACAGAGGCGTATATGAAGTGCTAGAAGTTTAAGGAAAGGGGAGACCTCAGCAGCCAGGAGGATAATTTCAGGTAAAGAGAATCAGTGTTTAATATATAAACTCTAAAATTACTTATTGAGAATATACTATGCACCAGACATAATGCTCAGCACTAGAAACACAATTGTAAAGAAGACCAACAAGAAGTATGAATGATCACATTTGCTCCATCATTTGAGAGATATGTGGCCATGTTGAATGGATAGAGAAAATGTAGAAACAGGGAGACAGGAGCTTAAAAAAACCGTATATACACGTGCGCACACACACGCACACACACATATATGTATTTCTTTTCTAAATTTCCTCTGGCTTTTTCTGTTTGGTTTTGTATTAATTTCAGAAGTTCTAAGTGACTCTATTGAAATTCTATTTTGAAAATCCACATCACCTGTTCCTAATTTCAGAACACCATAAATCTGTTTCCTTAAGAATCATGTAAAAAATTAGTTTAATTACATGTTGTTTTCTTTAGCAATTTTCTTTAGTAGTACATGGAATTAGAATTATTTTTCCTGCTGTTCTGTTGCATTCTTCATGCTACTGTACCCACCTCACGTCCGGAGGTCCCGTCTCATTAGATGCTACAGTTCTGTGCAGATAGTTGGCATTATTATGATCAGAACATTATTTATTCCTATTAAACAAAAGGTAGTTCTATGTAAGTGTTAAAGCATTATTGCTTTTTGACTCCCTGGATCCATCAAATACCAGCTTCTGCTACATGGCCTGGCAGGGAGTAATCATATGTTAACATTCAGCCCTGATGTACACCGAAAATGAAACTGGTATTGGTTATCTTCAAATGTTAGAAACGTGCTCCCTTCTGATGGCTGTCGCACCCCGCCCCCCCGCCCGCCTGCCAGAACACCAGCTACAGGGAAGTAAACAGAGAGCTTTCCTAAAGCCTGTGTTTGGAAGGAAGGTAGACAAAAAGCTCTAAGAAACCTAAGCCCCACTTTCAGCCCTGAGACAGCAGGTCAGGAGACAGAGACTTGGGGGCTTTGCAAAAGCTTTGGAAAAATCTAAGAAAAAAAGATGCTGAATTAATAACAGGAGGACATGGCCAGAGAGGAGTAGACAAGGTCGGTCTCTAATCCCCAGACCATGCAGACTGGTCAGCTTCCCCTGATCCAAAGGATATCTTTAAAAGAAGCAAGGGCATCTTTTTACCCTTATTTTTCCTTGGATATTTTTATTTCTTAAATTCAATTCTAAAAACAAGCAACCCATTTACAGGGTCTTTTTTTTATTATTTACATATGCTTATATCATTGTCATGAATAACTACACAAAACAACCTCAGTGTGGAGCCCTCAGGATCCGTCTTGCTGTGCCATAAAATGACTTCCAGTGTGACATTGCATTGTTCTGTTCCCAATAAGCAGTACTAGTTTAGCTGTGAATCTATTACAAGTGCAGGTTCTCAGGCCCTGGAAGTACTGCATCAGAAACTCTAGGGATGGGTTTCTGTTTAGCAATTTGTGCTCTAGAGATTCTGCTCAAATCTCAAGGATGAGGAGCATGGCTTTAAGCCCTGGGTATTTTTTGTGACTCAGTTTCCTCACTTACAACCTGAGGGAATTCATTTAGCTATCATCCATGTGTCTTACTGGAACACATATTTACTTTGTAACATTTTAAACTGGATAAAGAATCTTTAACGGTCTGTGTACCTAGGCAGCATGGCATCTGCTATCCAGTTGTGCTCATGAAATAAAATGGTTATGAGATGATCTCTGGCCCTACCTGAAAAAACTTCCATCTTAATAGGGAAATATTTCAGGACTATTACCAGTTGTTTATGTGAACTGGATCTACCAAGTAGAATTCTGCTTAGAAGCAAAAGTAAATAATTCTGCTCAAGAGGGCCAGGAAAATGTTATGAAAGAAATGTACATTCCACGTGGCTCTTAAGAGTGAGTTCATCAGAGAGTGGGAGAAAACCAAAGAATAAAGCAAATACAAAGGATTTGGGCATGGAAGGGCATTTTGTTTGGGAGTATGGAAAAGTGTATGGAGTAAAACAAAAAAGCAATGATTTCCGCTCAGAACTTTGTTAAGGCAGGTTGTATATATTTTCCCAGACTTGTGTAGACGATAGAAATGTGCAGCTGTGAATGAGGATATGTGGGAAATATAACATTTTTTCTTAATAAAGCAAATCATTTTTGACTCCAGGCTTCCATTCTGCTAGAGAATGGAAGAGATTTAGTGATCTCACCCCTATACATACCTGCCCTCTTCCCCCAAGGACAGAGGGGCTATTGGAACAAAAATCCTCATGTCCATATTATTGCTTTCAAGACAACGATTCTGCAATTTCTATGATGCCTAAAGCATGTACGTCTTTGCATGGACTATGCTGGTCTCCCTTAGATACCAGGGAATTGCCAAAAAAGTAAGTTGAATGTTTCTTCAGATCTAGGAATATGTAAGCTTCTATCCCAGGAAAATCTAAAGAGACCTCTCCTCTCTCTTCCTGCCTCTCAAAATCCTCACCCCTAGGTATTTGATCATTTCAATATGAGAGTGCAGCTTCTGCCAGGGTTAGCTTTGGAAAAACGACCGAAAGAAAAAAATGCAGAGAACAAAATACAAAGGAATGCAGTCACATTTTGTGAGCCAGAAACAGCGGGACTGTATTCTTTCTGGTATTTGGAGGGCATAATCGTATTGCACAAAAGAACACCGAGATGGGGTTACATATCCCAAAGGACTGTTATTTTCATAATTCAAAGAGGAATCTATGAGGTAGACTATTTCCCCTGTCAGTTCATGGCTTTATAACAAATGAAAATGTTGCACTGGTAAAAGCCCTCTGATTGAATTTATCTAACCAAACTCAAATCTCTGTTAAGGTACCGCAAACCCAGTTCTCTGGGGAATGAGTAACAAGGTACATTTTCTCTTGGCCTACGTAGAACATAAACCATACTTCTGCCATGCAGGCTTATTTTCTGATAATTGCAAGAAAGCCTTGGCAAGGTCTGGAAGGATTATTTCTGCGTGGTAGGCATGTCTACTGTGTGTGATGTTTATGCAGTTTTGTGAAAAGGAGATTCAAGCCATTAGACAGGAATCATGCGGTTTGCTAAGAATTAAACTCTCACATCCAGGCCCTTTCATATTTCCTGGTCCTTCTGCTTTAGAAAATTTAAAGAGTATTAACATTTTTTTATTAACCTTAGTTCTACAGCAACCAGTGAATTTATCCTCTTAAATTAAAAAAAAAAATGGGGGGGCGGAATTAATATTTATTTATTTATTTATTTTTAGAGTGATTTTTGTTTTTTTCCATTACAGTTGGTTTATGGTGTTCTGTCAATTTCTACTGTACAGCAAAGTGACCCAGACCCAGTCACATATATACATTCTTTTTCTCACATTATCCTCCATCTTGTTCCATCATGAGTGACTAGATAGAGACCGCTATGCTATACAGCAGGATCTCATTGCTTATCCACTCCAAATGCAACAGTTTACGTCTATTTACCCTAGACTCCCATTCCATCCCCAAAAAGTTTTTATTTGTATTTCCCCATCCTACTCCCACACACCCAAGGTAATTAGTCCTGGATGGAGACAGGGCAATTCAGGGAAAGTATCAGTCTATTTGCTTAGGAAATCATCCTATGCTTCCCTGAAGAAATCACTATTATTCAGATTCGCTTTCTGATTTCTTATCACCATTTCAATACGCTTCTCCTGGCTGTTGTTCCTTATAAAGGAAAAAAAAAAAGAGCGGTGTTTTCTTTTGTTATTAAGGAAGTCTATATTGATTTGAAGTCCTGAGAAAATTCAGAAAAGGAGGCACACACATATACATACAAAACTCATCCATAATTAGAGATTTCTCTCTCAGTATTAACCACTACTAACATTTTGGTACTTACTGTACCAGAATTTTTCCTGCATATGCCACCCACATACGAAATCACCCATTATGCCATCATGTAATTGCTTAGACTTAATCCCTATTAAAATTAAAAATAGACTTTAATACGACTCTACATAGATTACACATACTTTATAAGATTGAAAATATATCCAAGATATGAAGTTACTGCTGATTTTTTTCCACTTATGAGATCGTGAATGTGCTCTAAAGCCCTTACTCATTCCTTCAGTTAAATGATGTAAACAGAATGCACTTTATTTAACTTCCTTTTGTCTTCAGTTTTTCACTGTTATTAATATCGCTATGATTAACATTCTTAATGATGTCATTGCACATATTCAATTTATTTTTTAGCATGAAATCCAGAAATTGGATTGCTGATTAAAGCTACGCACATTTTATTTTTTTAAATATTAAATATTTTTTCTATTGTTTGTGAGTAAACTCTAAGGTGGTTTAATGATTTATTGATACCATCATTCTTGTTCTTTGAAATTTTCAAGTGAAACATCCGTTAACAGTTAATCCTGAAAAAGCTTTGCACATATTAAGTGTTTTGAACAAAAATGCATTCTGAATAACATGTAACAATATCTATTCCTAACAAAAATTAGAATATCACTTTTTACATGCAAACACCAGGTATTTTCTTTCTTTTTTTGCTTCTGAATAAATGATAGTAGAAAATGGGTATAATGGTAATTTAAATTACATTTAAAGAATTACTAGTGAGATTGTGCTTTTTGCCAAATTTTTCCATTCTTGCCCTGTGTTTCTTATATTAATTGCCTTTCCATGTCTCTTCAATTTGACCCCATTTTCCTTGAGTTTTTATGGTTAATTTTATTATGTAAACTAACAAAAAGTTGGCAGCAATAAACAAAGCTCCGTAAGAAATGGCAGTTAATGGATCACCAAGGAACCTACTTTCTACCTGTGAATGAGTGATCTGGGGCTCCTTTGGCTATTGGGTGTCTTATATGGGTGAAAAAAAAAAGTTTTAAAGTTTCTGTTAGTGAAAATGTTATTTAGGGGTTTCTATTCTAATATCTTAAGCTGAGTAAATTTTCCTGTGTTTCCATTAGAGCATAGTTCTCTTTTCCAGTAAAGAAGCGAACATGACCTAGAACCTCTTGAACCTCTTGGAAGATGCTACCGGAAATCTTGGTTCCTGGGTAATGTTATTTCAAGCTGTTACCTTAACTTTTTCAGATGGCTGGCCTCTTTAGCCCCTTTTCATTTGAGAATATGTCCTCATGGATATATTTTAGCAAAAAAAAAAAAAAAAAAAGGAGAGATGAGAAAAAAATGAAGATGTTTTTTCTTTCCCCTTGGACTAGGCTTTAGCTATTTCTCTTTCTTGAATTATGATTCTATTGTGTCATGAGAAGTGATTTGAGGTTCCATTTTTTCCCTTGGATTTCTTTGTCACAAGACTAGGGTATCAAATATTTAAGATCCTGTATATTCCATGAATAATAGCACGGTGTATGGGATACAGTGACCTTTTCAGTATTCTATATTGTGACTAGCTCAAGCCAATCCATTCATTTCCCTCTTTTATGGCCTCCCCGAGCTTGAGAGGAAAGAGTGAATGGCCATCCGAATCAAAATATGATGTGCCAAAAGGTCAAAATAGTAAAGCACACTAGTCTATTTCATAGAATATATTAAAGCATTAAAAGCCTAATATCTTGCCCCAGTGCCAGAATCCATAATGGGAAAAGAAAATGACAGTTTAGGAATCTGCCCTTGTGAGAACTGGAACAAATCCAAATGGATAATGACTATTTCTCATCTTAATTACAGCAAAATTTTATTTCTTATGTTCAAAAGCCTATCTGTGTTGCTACATTTTAAAAAAGCATATGTGTTGGGGTTTGTTGACACATATAATCTCACCACTGAAGGTGAGAGAACTTGTCTTCTCTATAGCTCCTGCCATCTGGTACCTTATTTTCTATAGTTTCCCACGTCTTTCTAATTTCATCTCACTCTTAAAAAAAAGAAGTGTTTATATGTGTATTTGAAGATAGATATACAGAGATAAGATAGGCAGATGGAGAGATAACACTATCACTTTCTTCTTTCCTTTGCTTTTTATATGTGATAAAATTTTAAACTTAATTTCACAAAGGATACAATGCCCTAAGGTCAAAGGGATAGTTGTTTTTCTTTCTTTCTTCTAATCTTTTGAGAACCGAAATCTCAACATGTTTTTATCTAGGATTATTTCAACCAAAAATATTGTCATGTGTTGAGTCAATTCTACAGTACTTTACCAAAAAATTACCTTTCAAGCATGTTGTAAAATTAAGTCAGAACAAAATTTGCTATCAGGTCCATGCTGAAATTTATACTGACAGGAGATTGTAGTAGCTATATTTGACTATGTGTTCTTCTCCAAACACAATGAAAAAAAAGGACTATTTTTTTAATTGATGAGAAGGATATACTTGCTTTATTTTTTGATTTAGAGTCAGTTGTTTGTATATTAAATTTCATTTGAAATAGCAAGGAAGAGCTAGAGAAAGAAACTCATAATTATAATTATCAAAGAAAAACATTATGAAGCTTTTCTTACCCAGATTCAAGGTCAATATTCTTCTTTAAAAAAAAATCTATAATTAAAGGACTATGCCTAATTTCAACTTTTAATTTTTAGTAGCATCAACTTAGAAGCTGCTTAAGGAAATAACAGTCTGAACCAATATTGTGGCAAATCATACTTTTTCTAATACATTTAATATAGAACTTCACTGATAGCAAATTTTAATACCCACAGTAACTTTTACAATGTACATGCATAAGAATAGAAGAAAAATATACATCTTAAGTTGTTAAGATCATGAACTTTTTTCTTGATACTATTTTGATGAATAGCAAGCATTTATTATCACTAATGACAATATCAAGTTATCCAGCTGGTCTGGGCTTTCCCGACATCTCTTTGCAGTCTCTTCTGACTTGCAATGGTATTGTTAATTAGCTTATTTTCTACTGTCATCCTTGTTGCTGACCACTTGCTCCCTTGGAAATTGGGCAAGGAAAAAGGTAGAGGAAAAAGCACTTTTCAGTTCTGTTACTTTCCCTCGCATATACAGATTAATCTGCATGGAAACACCATATGTTTCCACAGTTAGCCTTTTCTTAGAATGTGTATGCTAAGTTACCTAACAGTGAAATGACTGTGACCACAGCAATATGTATATATTTATATATATATATTTATATATAAATATATATATATATGAAATTCTCATACATATATATATATACGAAATTCTCAAGGATGGCCTAAACTCTGCATTTCTGAAAAGGAATGTAGGGATTTAAAATCGTTGGCCAGTTCTTCAACACTGCCCCCAAAGCAGGGTCCTTTTGATTTATCATGTCTCTTTATATAATTTATTTTGTCCTGTGGTGAAATAGGATAATAAATATTTTTCAGATAACTGATTAATACTGCTTGATTACCACACTTCCAAAAAAAATCAGTCATCTTTTATGACCTCCTTAGAAAAAGGCACTCCACTTTCTAATCCTTTAAACAAATTAGTCTATGAATAATGACTTTTTTAAACTTGAAGTGATCCCTGTGAACATGCAGTGAGGTAATAATATCTTTTTGTAATATTTAAACATGGTCTCAGACTTCTGGATTTTCAAGTTCTCATACTCAGGATATATAGGGACACTTCCTCTCTATCTAAACCCACTATAGGGGAAGTTTTCTTTCATTGCATGGTTGATGTTCTCTCATCTCCTTTACTTCTTAGGTCTTGGTTCCCTGCCAGTAGTTGAGTCTCTGACATACAGATATGTGAAGAATTACTGTGCAGTCCAAACATCCAGGTAGGCACAAAATTTAATATTTCTTCAAGTGTGTTCCTTAAGTTTTGGTTTCACATTTGTTTAGACAACAACTGAATGATACCTTTGGGAAAGACAGAGAAAGTAAATTCTGATAGCAGAAATCACCCTTTCTTCTGCTGTGCTGACTTATTCACTTTGCCACCCAAGTTTTTGTACCTCATTCAGCACTTTTTAAAACAATTTTTTCCTTCTCTTTTTATTGTTTTATTGAAGTCTAGTTGATTTACAAGGTTGTGATAATTTCTGCTGTATGGTAAAGTGCTTCAGTCATACATATACACATATCCATTCTTTTTCAGATTCTTTTCCCACAGAGATTGTCTCAGAATGTTGGGTAGTGTTATCTGTGCCATATAGCAGGTCTCCATTGGCCAATAATTCCATATACCTCAGTGTATATATGCCAATCCCAAACCCCCAGTCCCTCCCACTCCCACCACCTGTCCCCTTTGGTAAGTATTCCAAAATCTATGAGTCTGTTTCTGTTCTGCAAATAATTTCATTTGTATCCTTTATTTTTAATATTCCACATATAAGTGACATCATATGGTGTTTGTCTTTCACTGTATGACTAACTTCATTTAGTATGATATTTTCCAGCTAGCCATTATTTACATTTAACAATTGTATCATCTATTTTATTTGCCAATGAACTTGAAAAAAAATTGTAGACAGTAGGCCATTTCAACTCCATGTATTTCAACAGGAGCCTTCATAAAATAAGGGCATTTTTCCTGTGCAAACACAAAACCATCCTTACTGCTAAGATGATTAAAAGTATTTTTAAAATATCATCTAACAGTCTTCCCTTAACCAGACTGAGGTTCCTTAGTTGGTGGTCTGGAGGTGGATCATCTGTTTTCACTCAAACCTGTATTTTAGAATATTACCCTTAAAGTTTTAAAGTTCCCTGGTGGTGTAGTGAGTTAAGGATCCTGCATTGCCACTGCTGTGGTGAGAGTTCTATCCCTGGCCTAGGAACTTTGGTATGCCTTGGGTATGATAAAAAAAAAAAGCAAAAGTAGTAAAATAAAGAGACCTATCTTTAAAAAGAATATTACTCTAGCTCTAATGCCAACGCAAAGCTCTCAAATTTGTCCTCCTAACCACATGGAGTGTTCCTTTGGAGAATGAGTCTGCTTAATGAGACGGTCTCTATTACATCAAACCCCCAATCATACTTTAGCGTAGTAATGAACATTGAGCAGATTTTTCTTTGTCATTTCAGACTTTGGAGATTTTAAAAGAAATGCCCTAATTGTGATTTGATGTGAGAAATCATCAGAACTCTGCACTGCAGTTGGAGTTCAGGAGACTAAGAAAAGAAGCAAGGACAAAGTCAAAGATTGTGATCGAGTTCATGAAGTGGGAAGAAAGCTAAGTCATTTTATATCAATGAAACTGTCTCTTGCATCTGAAATTTTAAGCCTGGTTATTCTGCTGCTTAAATACACTACAATATAGATGTTAGATTTTTTGGTCAGAATGTGTTTAGCAGCTTTAGATGTTTGAGCAGTTTGCTTTTCCATTCGACCTCTTTGGCAGTAGTTTCACTGTTTTTACTGGAGTTGAAACCCTGTGCACCAAATGCTAACTGTAGGCATTAAGAGTTGTCATGAATCAAGGCTAAGACAGAACATATCTGCAAGGCTCTGTGCCCTACGATGTTCAGTGGGAATGAAAATCGCAGTTATTATACACACTTAGTCCCAAAAGGAACATGAATCTGGAAGAGCAGAAGCTGCCACCAAGACTCGAGTAGAAGATAAAATGCCCTTTTTCATCTACGGAACAAAAATGGATGTTCAGACTAAAAGCTTCCAAGAAGTATGCTAATCAAAATAGCTCTAGAACTGTAAACATTTGTGATGATGATATTAATGTCTATGGCTTCCTGATGACAAATCGCAGTTATTTTCCCTTTGAGAATTAAATACTCCACAGCGGTGATTCCCAACCACAGGGTTGTCTAATTTGCCAGGTGGAAATCAGTGGAAAAGGAACTGTGAGAGGAATAGAGTAATATATCTAGATGGCAGGATATTGAACATAATTTACAGCCTGACTTAATGGTGCAGAAGCCAAAATAAATACATGAACATTAGGACAAGAATGCATGCCCTTATGAGCATTGCCCCATCAGGAAAGTCAAGATGAAATGAATGCTGTATATTATTCTAGAAATTCAAGTGAGGTCAGCATTGCCCAGGTTGTGTTGCAAACATAGCCTTGTGGTTTACCAGTTATGTAATATTGAATAAGTTACTAAAACTTTTAAAATTTTCAGTTTATTCATTTATAAAGTGGGAATATATCCAAAAAGCGGTTGTGAGGAATAATTAAGTAGATGTAGGAGAATGTTGTTGCCTCTTACAATGTGTGTTAGCTGCTATCCGCATGGTATCTTTTTCGAGAAGAGGTGAGTCAACTTGATATGTTATCACAGTTAATAAATGTATTTTACTGCTTCAGGGTGGCAGCCAGTCTCCAAGATGACCCCAATGACCCTTACTTCCTGGTGTTCATGGCCTTGTATACCCATTTCTATGAAGAATGAAGCCACTGTATAGCCACGGGAATAGTGTGGAAAAGATAGAGTATGAAGTCCAAGGCTAGATCTTAAAAAGCATAATGGCTTCTGCCTACTTTTCCTTGACTCACTCTGGGGAATGCCAGGTACCATCTTATGAGGATGTTCAAGCAGCCCTGTGGAGAGGCCAAAGTAGCAAGCAACTGAAGCCTCTTGTCAGCACCATGTGAGCAAATCATCCCAGAGGTGAATCTCTCAACCGCCAGTCAAACTTGCAGACAATTGCACCCTGGGCCAGTTTTTTTTAGTACAATCTCAGGAAAGACTCTGAGCCAAAATCACACAGCTAAGCCACTCCTGAGTTCCTGACCCAAAGAAATTGCAAGATAATAAATTCTTGTTGTTTAAAAGCACTAATTTGTTAAGTAGGAATAAATAACAAATATACCTCCTACGTTACGCTAGATTGGAAATGAATGAGCCATGTGATCTTGTTATAATGCAATCAAAATTGTGTATCAAGATATCATCAGGTTCATTGAATCACAATTTCATTGAAGTTTTTTTATTAATACATGGCAATACCCTTTTAGGAATAAACTTTCAAATTTAAAAAAAGGATAGGTAGATTGAGAACTAGGAAAGTAGGTAGATTTAAAGCATGTAAAGCTGAGAGTTAACACAGGAAAAAGTCTGAAGAACAATCCACAAGTAGGAATATTAATGACAAGATTTCTTCATATAAGAGCCTGTAATATCCTATATAACTAGGTAGCCAAAATCATCTATTTAAGAAGATTTGATGAGATAGCTTTTGACAAAGAATAATCAAGCGTTTACATGTGGCTTGGGGAAGTGGTAAGTCTTCACTGACTTTGTTCCCTTTGAGATATGCCCATGGTTCTAGAACTCTGCATGTGCTCCAAACACAGCTGAGCTCAACTGAATGAGTGTAGCCTGTGCATCCTCTGCAGAGTCCCTCCCATATCCCATTACTGTGTTAAGTGAAAGATTGGATTTATGCTCATTCTTTACCACGAACTAAGAAATCTGAAGGGTCACATGAGTGCAGCAGGCACCCGTTAATTGTATGGCATTTTCCTGGAGAGGTTTTTCTTAACACAATATTTTAAAGCAGTTTTTGGTTCACAGCTAAATTGAGACGAAGGTACAGGGATTTCTCATATGTCCTCTACCTCTACACATGCATATCTGGCCCCCCCATCAACATTCTCCCCCAGAGCGACACAGCATTTGATGTGAATGTTCCTCATTTGGCCATTCTAATAGGTGTATAGTGGTATCTTGCTGTTCTTTTAATTTGCATTTCCCTGATGACAGATGACATGAAGAATCTTTTCATATGCTTATTTGCCATCTGTATATCTCCTTCTGTAAAGTGTCTGGTAAGGTCTTTGGCTCATTTTTTAATTGGGTTATTTGCTTTCTTATTGTTGAGTTTTAAGAGTTCATTTTCTATTTTCAGCAACAGTCCTTTATCAGATTTTTTTTGCAAATATGTTTTCCCATTCTGTGGTTTGCCTCTTCATTCTCTCAATATTATCTTTTGCAGATCAGAAGTTTTTTTGTCATAATGAAGTCCGGTTTATCAGTTATTTCTTTCATTGGTTCTCTCTTTGGTGTATCTAAAAACATCACCACATTCAAAATCATCTAGATTTTTTTCATTAGTTACCTTCTAAGAGATTTACACTTTTGCATTTTATATTTAGGTCTATGACCCTTTTGAGTTAATTTTGGTGAAAAATGTAAGGTCTGTGTTTAAATTAATTTTTTGAATATTGATGTCCAGTTGTTCTGGCACCATTTGCAGAGGACACTAGCTTCACTCCTTTGTCAAGTTTCAGTTAAGTATATTTATGTAGGTCTACTTCTGGGCTCTCTGTTTTGTTCCTTTGATCTGTTTGTCTACTCTTTTGCCAATACTTCATTATCTTGATTGTTGTAGCTTTATAGTAAGTCAGGAAGTCAGGTAGTATGAATTTCTCACCTTGTTCTTCTCCTTTAGTATTTTGTTGACTATTCTGGGTCTTTTGCCTCTCCATGTCAGCTTTACAATCTGTTTGTTAATATCAACAAAATAACTTGCTAGGAGGCTGATTGGAATTGAATTAAACTTATTGATCAAGTTAGGAAGAACTGACATCTTAACCATATGGAGTCTTTCTGTCTATGAAGATAGAAAATCTTTCCATTTATTTAATTTTTCTTTCATTTCTTTCATCAGAGTTTTGTAGTTTTTCCCATGTAGATTTCATACATGTTCTGTTAGATTTAGTCCTAAGTTTTTCTGTTTGTTTTGTTTTGTTTTTTTTTGATCATGTTATGTTTTTAATTTCAAATGGTATTTGTTCATTGCTGGTATGAAGGAAAGCAATTGACTTTTGTATATTAAACTTTTATTTGGCAACTTTGCTATAAATATTTATTAGTTCCAGGAGTTTGGGGGTTGATTCTTTCAGGTTTTTTACATACATGGCCAAGCCATCTATGAATAAAGACAGTTTTGCTTCTTCCTTGCTAATCTATACATAGCTTTTTGGGGCTGTACATGCAGAATGTAGAAGTTCCCTGACCAGGTATCAAATCCATGCCACAACAGTGACTCCAGCTGCTGTAGTGACAATGATGGATCCTTAATCCCCTGTGCCATAAGTGAAATCTGCTAAACTGTATATGGTTGACCCATGAACAATGTGGAGATCAGGAGTCCCAACCCACTTCACAGTTGAAAATCCACATAACTTTTAACTCCCCCCAAACTTAACTTATAGCCGAATAATAAACCTTACCAATAACACAGTAAATGAACACATATTTTATGTTTTATATGTTATATATTTTATGTTATATATGTTATACACTGTATTCTTATAATAAAGTAAGCTAGAGAAAAGAAAAAGGAAATCACAAGTAGAGAAAATAAACTTACTGTACATTTATACTGCAAGCTTATGTCATCTGTTTATAAGATGAATCAGCTATCTGTACCTACATCAATATTGTCTTATAAGATACAAAACACTGCAGATGGTATACGTATTACTAACATTAGACATCAAAAATGGAAAGATAATGTGAAAAAGAAATTCATATTTATTTACAGGTATTATAATTCATGCTTTGAAAATGAAGCAGCAATATGATTGGTTTATGGTCTCCTAGAGTAATTGGCACAATTGTTTCATGGTATCCTAGCCTACACACAAATGAATGACTCAGTATAACTTTTTTAGTGCATATAGGGGTACAGTCATATTCATAACACAGTGTTGAAACTGCTGGTACATTTTCTAAAAAGACACTTGCCTGTGCTAATACACTGATAATGCAATTTCTCCAATTATAAGAGAGGCATACTAAACAGTATTATAATTCTTTGAAAGCAAAATAATAAGACAGTATAGTTCTTCCCTCTCTAGCTGCTTTAGATGTAAAGTTAGATTGTTTATTTGAGCTTTTTCTTGTTTCCTGAGGTAGGCTTGTATTGCTATAAACTTTCCTCTTAGAACTGCTTTTGCTGCATCCCAGAAGTTTTGGGGTGTCGTGTCTTTGTTGTCATTTGCTTCTAGGTATTTTTTAATTTCCACTTTGATTTCTTCTGTGATCCATTGGTTATTTAGTAGCATGTTGTTTAGTCTCCACGTATTTGTATTTTTGGCCATTTTTTTCTTGTTGTTGATTTCCAGTCGTATAGCATTGTGGTCAGAGAAGATGCTTGATATGATTTCAACTTTCTTAAAGTTACTGAGGCTTGATTTGTAACCCAGGACGTGATCAATCTTAGAGAATGTTCCATATGCACTTGAGAAGAATGTGTATTCTGTTGCTTTTGGATGGAATGTCCTATAAATATCTATTAAGTCCATCTGATCTAATGCTTCATTCAGGGCCTGTGTTCCCTTATTGATTTTCTGTCTGGATGACCTGTCCATTGCTTTAAGTGGGGTGTTAAAGTCCCCCACTATGATGGCATTATTGTTGATTTCTCCTTTTAAGGTTGTTAGCAGTTGCCTTATATATTGTGGTGATGCTATGTTGGGTGCATAGATATTTAAAATTGTTATATCTTCTTCTTGGATTGATCCTTTGATCATTATGTAGTGCCTTTCCTTGTCTCTTAAAATATTCTTCATTTTAAAGTTTATTTTGTCTGATAGGAGTATTGCTACTCCGGCTTTCTTTTGATGCCCATTTGCATGGAATATTTTCTTCCATCCTCTCACTTTCAATTTGTATGTGTCTCTAGAAGTGAAGTGGGTCTCTTGAAGACAGCATATATATGGGTCTTGTTTTTGTATCCATTCAGCTAGTCTATGTCTTTTGGCTGGGGCATTCAGTCCATTAACATTTAAGGTCATTATTGATGTATATGTCCTTATTGCCATTGTATTAACTGTTTGGGGTTTTTGTTGCTCTTCTTTTTCTTCTCTTATTCTCTTGTTGTCTCCTCTAGCAAGATGGCTATCTTTAATGTTGTATTTGAGTTGATTTTTCTTATTTGCTTGTGTTTCAATTGTAGATTTTTGGTTTGCAGTTACCCTGAAGTTTTGATATAGGAGTCTATATATAACTGAGATTGTATTAAGTTGTTGGTTTCTTAATTGCATGTGCTTCTCCAGTGACCTGCATTTGTGGTCTCTTCTCATGATTACTGTGTTTGGTAGCATAATTGTGCATGTATGATTTATTATCTTTACTGTATATATGCCTTTATTGGTGGACCTTGTCACTTGTGGTGTTTTTGTTTCTGGTTCTGGCCTTTTCTTTTCTGCCTAGAGAAGTTCCTTTAGGATTTGTTGTAAAGCTGGTTTAGTGTTGCGGAAATCTCTTAGCTTTTGCTTATCTGTAAAGTTTTTGATCTCTCCTTCAAATCTGAACGAGAGCCTTGCCGGATAAAGTAATCTTGGTTGGATTAAGATGGCGGAATAGAAGGACTAGAGCTCAACTTCTCTCCCAAATAACAGCAAAACTACAACCAAATGCCAAGCAACCTTCAACCAAATGGACTGCAAACTTCCAAAAAAGATACTCTGCTCCAGAAGACACAGCGGAGATCACATCAAGAGGTAGGAGGGGCAATTATGCAATAGAAGCAACCCCATACCTCCTGTGTGGGAAGCCCCACAGACTGGAAAGTAACTGCACCACAGAGACTCAGCTACAGGACTGAGAGTTCTGAGCCTCACGTCAAATCCCCACGCCTGGGGATCGGGCACAGGGAAAGAGCCCCCGGAGCATCTGGCATTGAAGGCCAGCGAGGCTTGTGTGCAGGAGCTCCACAGGACTGGGGGAAACAGAGACCCCACTCTTGAAAGGCACACACAGACTTTCATGTGCACTGGGTCCAAGGGCAAAGCAGTCTCCAGAGGAATCTGGGTGGAACCTGACTGCAATTCCTGCAGGATCTCCTGGGAAAGCAGGGGCAACTGTGCCTTGTTGTAGGGGAAGGGCATTGGAGGTGAAGCTCTTGGGAACATTCAGCAGCCTGCATTTCTCTGGAGGGGGCCATTTCTGGGAAAATCTGGTCCTTTCCATCAGCGCTGAGAAGCCCCAGGCCAAACAACAATTCAGGTGGGATCTCACCCCACCCATCAGTAAACAGGCTGCCTAAAGACCCCTCAGGCACACAGCCAGCCTCTAATCCCACCCAGAGACAAAGCCACATCCATCAGAGGGAGAGGAATCATCCCCACCTACCAGTGAGCAGGTATCACTCCCTCCCATCAGGAAGCCTACAGCAAGCCCCTTCCATACCAACTTTAGCCACAGGGGAGGCAAACACCAGAACTAAGAGAGGCTACAACTCTATTGTTGGCAAAAAGTTCACCACACCAAAAACCTACAAAAATGAAAAGACAGAAAACTCTAACTCAGATAAGGGAGAAAGAGAAAAGCCCAGAAAAACAGCTCAGTGATGAGGAGATTATTAGCCTCCCAGAAAGAGACTTTAGACTGTTGATGCTGAAGATGATGCAAGGCACTGGAAATAGACTGGAGGCAAAGACTGATAATTGACAGGAAACACAGATCAAAGAAATACAAGCTGTAAAAATTAAACAAGAAGAGATGCAAAATACAATAACTGAAATAAAAAATTCCTTAGATGCAGCCAACAGTAGAATACAGGAGGCAGAAGAACGAATCAGTGAGGTGGAGGACAGATTAGTGGAAATCACTAATGCAGAAGAGAGAGGCCTAAAGTTAGTAGAAGAAAAGAAATCATAAAGATCAGAGCAGAAATCAACAAAATAGAAACAAAGAAAACCATAGAAAAGATCAATGAAACTAAAAGCTGGTTCTTTGAAAACAAAATTGATAAACCCTAGCCAGACTTATCAAGAAAAAAAGAGAGAGGACACAAATCAATAAAATTAGAAATGAAAAAGGAGAAGTAACAACAGACGTCACAGAAATTCAAAGGATCATAAGAGACTACTATATGCAACTATATGGCAATAAAGTGGGAAACCTAGAAGAAATGGACAAATTCTTAGAAAAGTACAATCTCCCAAGACTAAACCAAGACGAAATAGAAAATATGACTAGACCAATCACAACTTCTGAAATTGAAACTGTGATTAAAAAACTTCCAACAAACAA
>PVHT020000140.1:13180166-13208611 GCA_004024745.2 Catagonus wagneri
TCTTCCAAAAAATTGCAGAAGAGGGGACACTCCCAAACTCATTCTATGAGGCAACCATCACCCTGATACCAAAACCAGACAAAGATACCACAAAAAAAGAAAATTACAGGCCAATCTCACTGATGAACATAGATGCAAAAATTCTCAACAAAATACTAGCCAACCGAATCCAACAATACATTAAAAGTTTTGTACACCATGATCAAGTGGGATTTATCCCAGGGATGCAAAGATTCTTCAGTATCCGCAAATCAATCAGTGTGATACACCACGTTAACAAACTGAAGAATAAAAACCATATGATCCTCTCCATAGATGCAGAAAAAGCCTTTGACAAAATCCAACACCCATTTCTGATAAAAACCCTTCAGAAAGTGGGCATAGGGGGAACCTTCCTCAACATAATCAAGGCCATCTATGACAAACCCAGAGCTCACATCATTCTCAATGGTGAAAAGCTGAAAGAATTCCCGCTGAGATCAGGAACAAGACAAGGATGTCCACTCTCACCACTACTATTCAACATAGTTCTGGAAGTCCTAGCCACAGCCATCACAAAAGGAAAAGAAATAAAAGGAATCCTAATTGGGAAATAAGAAGTAAAACTATCACTTTTTGCAGATGACATGATACTATACCTAGAGAATCCTAAAATCTCTACCAGAAAACTGAGCTCATCAATGAATCTGGCAAAGTTGCAGGATACAAAATTAATACACAGAAATCAACTGTATTTCTATATACCAACAATGAAAGATCAGAAAGAGAAATTAGAGAATCAATCCCGTTTACCATCGCATCAAAAAGAATTAATAGAATAAACCTACCTAAAGAGACAAAAGACCTGCACTCTGGAAATTATAAGGCGTTGATGAAAGAAATCAAGGATGACTTAAACAGTTAGAAAGACATACCATGCTCTTGGATTGGAAGAGTCAATATTATCAAAATGACTATACTACCCGAGGCAATCTACAAGTTCAATGCAATCCCTATCAAACTACCAAGAACATTTTTCACAGAAATAGTACAAAATATTTGAAAGCTTCTGTGGCAGCACAAAAAAACCAGAATAGCTAAAGACATCCTGAAAAAGAAAAATGGAGCTGGAGGAATCAGGCTCCCTGACTTCAGACTCTACTACAAAGCTACAGTCATCAAAACCATATGGTACTGGCACAAAGACAGAAATATAGATCAGTGGAACAGGATAGAAAGCCCAGAATTAAATCCACGCATCTATCGTCAACTAATCTATGACAAAGGAGCCAAGAATATACATTGGACAAAAGACAGCCTCTTCAATAAGTGGTGCTGGGAAAACTGGACAGCTACATGTAAAAAAATGAAACTAGAACACTTCCTAACACCAGCACAAAATAAACTCAAAATGGATTAAAGATCTAGATATAAGACCAGATACTATAAAACTCTTAGAGGAAAACATAGGCCAAACACTCTGTGACATAAATGATAGCAACATCTTCTCAGATCCATGTGTCAGAGTAAGGACAATAAAAAGAGAAATAAACAAATGGGACTTAATTAAACTTCAAAGTTTCTGCACAGCTAAGAAAACCCTAAACAAAATGAAAAGACAACCCACAGAATGGGAGAAAATATTTGCAAATGATTCAACTGACAAGGGATTAATCTCCAAAATTTACAATCAGCTCCTACAGCTCAACACCAAAGAAACAAACAACCCCATCCAAAAATGGGCAGAGGATCTAGGCAGACAGTTCTCCAGAGAAGACATGCAGATGGCAAATAAATACATGAAAAGATGTTCAGCATCGCTCCTCATTAGAGAAATGCAAATCAAAACCACTATGAGGTACCACCTTACACCAGCCAGAATGGTCATCATCAAAAAGTCTACAAACAATAAGTCCTGGAGAGGGTGTGGAGAAAAAGGAACCCTATTACACTGTTGGTGGGAATGCAAATTGGTGCAGCCACTATGGAAAACAGTATGGAGATTCCCCAGAAAACTCAAAATAGAATTACCATTGGATCCAGCAATCCCACTCCTGGGCATCTATCCAGCAGAAACCATGACTCAAAGAGACACATGTACTCCAGTGTTCATTGCAGCACTCTATGCAATAGCCAGGTCATGGAAACAACCTAAATGCCCATCGACAGATGAGTAGATAGGGAAGAAATGGTACATACACACAACGGAATATTACTCAGCCATTAAAAGGAATGAATTACCAACATTTATAGCAACATGGATGGACTTAAAAACTCTCATGCAAAGTGAAACCAGCCAGACAATTAGACAGCAACACCCAGTGCTACCACTTACATGTGGAAACTAAAAAGACACAATGAAACTTTTTACAGAACAGACAATGACTCAAGGACTTTGGAAAACCTTGGTTTTTCAAATAAGACAATCTGGGGGTGGGGGGATGCACTGTGGGTTTGGGATATGAAATCTGTAAAACTGACTTGTGATGATTTATGTACACCTATAATTGAAATAAAATCCATTAAGAAAAATAAATAAACAAAAAAAACAAAATAATAAGACAGTATAAAATTAACACTATAATTAACATTATAGGAGTTCCCATCGTGGCTCAGTGGTTAACAAATCTGACTAGGAACCATGAGCTTGCAGGTTCAATCCCTGACCTTGCTCAGTGACTTCAGGATCTGGCATTGCCATGAGCTGTGGTGCAGGTTGCAGACGCGGGTCGGATCCCACGTTGCTGTGGCTGTGGCTGTGGCTGGAGGCTACAACTCAGATTAGACCCCTAGCCTGGGAACCTCCGTATGCCGCAAGTGCAGCTCTAGAAAAGGCAAAAAAAAAATATATTATATTGATTTCACATTAAATATCATTCACCTTATATCAATGTTAAATGTAGGCTAGTATCTATACATATCTTAGGCACCCATGACTTACCAAACTTTTTAGAAAATTATTTGGCATTTCTAGGCTATGCAGTTTATCTGTGGTTTTTTCAAATGGTCACAAACCTCTACATTTTTTCTAATATATTTACTGAAAAAAATCTGAGTATAAGTGGACACATGAAGGTCAAACTTGTATTATTCAAGGGTCAACTGCACTTTTTATTTTCTTTTCCTATCTAATTGCATTAGCTAGGACTTCCAGTACAATGTGGAAGGGCTTTACCAGATATCATTTTACTATTGATTTTTAGTTTCATTCCATTTGGTCTATGATTAAACCTTGCATAATGTCTATTTTCTACTTTTTGTATTTTATGGCCTAGAATTGATGGTCTGTCTTTTTTTTTTTTTTTTTTTTGGTTTTTAGGGCCATACCTGCAGCATGTGGAAGTTCCCAGGCTAGGGGTCAAATCAGAGCTGCAGCTGTCAGCGTACACCACAGCCATAGCAACACTGGATCCTTAACCCACTGAGCAAGGCCAGAGATTGAACCTGAATCCTCATGGATCCTAGTCAGGTTCGTTAACCACTAAGTCATGAATGGAATTCCCCAGAATGGCTACTTTTAACTGCCACATGCCAAAAGCACAATGGGATTTTCTTCAGTCTTCTTGTGAAAACCTGGAAGAGTTCCTAGAAGTAAAATGTAGGAAGACCTGGGGGTCTCGCTAAAACTGGACTTCTGGGGATTTTTTTTTTAACCTCTCAGTCCTCCCATTGTGAGTCTACAGAAATTAATTCATCAATTACAGCCATAATTTTCAAGTTCTGGTTCCAGTGGTTGTTTCTGCTCCTGGACTTATGCTCCAGTAAGTTGTGGATGCTCTGTATCCACCTGTTTGTCTCTCCAGTTTCGGGGGCAGCAGTTTTCCCTATGATCTCAATTATCTGATGGATCTAAGAGGAATTGTTGACTATTTTCAATTTGTTCAGTCTTTTTATTGTTCTGAGGTTGAGACTGATGCCTTCTAAGCTCCTTACCTGGTGGACTGGGAACCTAAACTCTTAAGGAATTTCAAATCGAACAATGGGGGAGATGGCAATCTGGCAGAGACATCATGTACAGAGCAGCCTTTCCTTGGTATCCACAGGGAATTGGTTCAGGGTCTTCCCTAAGGATATCAAAGTCTGCAGTTCAAGTTCCTTATATAAAATGGCATAACATTTGCATATAACCGGCACATATCGGCTTGTACTTTAAATCATTTCTGCATTACTTATAATAACTAATGCAATGTAAATGTGATGTCGATATTAACTAATATAATAATGCTAACAATAACTTATAATAACCAATACAATGTAAATGCTAGTGTGCCAAATTCAAGCTTTGCTTTTTGGAACTTTCTGGAATTCTTTTTCTAATATTTTCTATTTGGTTGAGTTTGTGAATGCAGAACACATAGATACAGAGGGCCAGGTGTAGACATGAAGCCCAAACATGTATCATAAAATTTGAAAATGTCCTTGGAAGTTCCTTTTAATACATTTTAAGTACTTACTCAAAGGCAAGTTCAGTGCTGGAAGGAAACAGTAAAAGATTCTCGATGCATCAATGCAGTTTGCTAAATTTTACTAGGTCTCTTGCTTGGTAATGAATCACGTAAGTATTGCTTTGTAACTGGAGTCAACTTAAATTAGAAAAGGAAGAGCAAAAATGCTCATTGGCTCTTGGAACTTTAGAGATTCAAAGCAATTCATCTGCTAACTTGTTGCTGATTTGTAAAGAGAATAGCATCTCAATTTTTCTTGATGAACTGTTTTCACCAAACCCAAACCAATACATTTAAGAATTTCCAGAGTTTAAATATCTGCCTCATGAGTCAATATAATTTTCAACTTTATATCTGTAAACACATTTGTATGAGAAAAATTACCTTTAATTTAAATAATTAATTATGATATTGAAACAGTTGTCATTATAACACCATAATGCAACAATCTGACTTGCTCCTTGCCTCTTCTTCCTATCTCTCCCTCTCTCTCTTTCTCTACTACTTATGATGTTTCTTATATTTAAATATGATGTCTATTATATTTAAATATGATGATAATAGATCAGCCTATCATTAGCAGAATTATGATTCTGGACTAAAGTTGCATTAGCTCCCAAAGCACAGTAAAAGTCAGTACATGGATATTAGGTAGATAGAAGAATGGGTGTAGGTAGTTAGAAGGTAGATAGATAAAAACAAACACAACATATCCCTTCATCTCTGCCCCACTAAGGCAGTGCCTGTGGACAGCTAGACACTACTATAACCCT
This sequence comes from Catagonus wagneri, assembly GCA_004024745.2. Lineage (NCBI taxonomy): Eukaryota > Metazoa > Chordata > Mammalia > Artiodactyla > Tayassuidae > Catagonus > Catagonus wagneri. The sequence goes on from PVHT020000140.1 coordinate 13,185,364, forward strand.
CACAAAAATGAAAGCCAAACTGAGAGGGAGAACACTTTGTAAGTCCCTTTGCTTGGACTGGCTTGTTCCATCCAGTACTCTCACAATGTTGACTAATTTGCTGTTACCGTTACATAGCACCCACACCAGTGTCTTCTAAAGCGGTAGCGAGATAAAAACAAATATTAGGGTTTCTAACATTTTTTAAAAATTGTTTTTAGAGTATAGTTGATTTACAATGGTGTGTCAATTTCTGCTGCAGAGCATAGTGCCCAATCATAGATACATAGATATAAATATAGATATACATTTTTTCTCATGCTATTTTTTATCATATTCTACCCCAAGATATTGGATATAGTTCCCTGTGCTGTACAGTGGGACCTCATTGCTTGTCCATTCTAAATGGAATGGTTATTTGTTAAAGACATAAATTCTTGTCCCCACACAGAATCTAATACATGGGACTTTCTCAGTGTAAATCTTTGTAATCTGTATACTTGACAGAAAATCCAGATAATTCTTATCATCAGGAAAGATTTGGAGATGTTGATTAATTGTTTCTTTTTATTTAAAATGTATCTGAACATTTATCTTAAGTAGAAGCTATGAGCTAGAAAATATCTCAATTATTACAAATGAGGAAACTGGCACTGAGAGGCATTAAATGACTTGGGGAAGGTCACCCATCTGAAAGGTAGCAGGATTAGATCTTAGTACTCTGGCTCCATTTTTGTTATACTTCTCTACCAAATGTTTGTTTCCTGCATTGCTGGCCACATGGCTGGTAGTCAAGACAAAGACTCTGGAAAAAAATAAAAAGTAGAAAATAACCTTTTCCTTTTTTTTGTTTTTTGCTTTTTAGGACCACACCTGTGGTATATGGAAGTTCCCAGACTAGGAGTAAAATCAGAGCTATGGCCGCTGGCCTACACCACAGGTCACCACAGCAACTCTGGATCCTAAACCCACTGAACAAGGCCAGGGATCGAACCTGCATCCTCATGGATCCTAGCTGGGTTCATTAACCCTGAGCCATGAAAGGAATTCCCGAAAATAACCTTTGCTTATAACTCACTGAATCCCTCTGCTGCCTCCTAACACCTCCATTCCTTGCACAGATTTCTTGAGACCCCTGACTCTCTGAAGCATTCCTTTGCAATCTCCTACTGTAACTGCCCTGACTTCCTCCTGGAGGGTCTAGGCTCAATACTATCCCTTATTGCCCAGCCTGCTCCTTCTCTTATACCCATTTTTTTGTCTGTTTGTTTTTTAACCAACTTTGGCTGATCAGTGACTTCAGATGGAGCACAAGCCAGTAACCCAAGGCGGAGATACAAAGGATGTGACAAGCCCTGAGTATTCAGTGAAACCAGAGCTGGAAAAATGGACTCTCATGGTCTGACACAAAACATTTCACTTCCTTCCATCTCCCATGTAAATTACCTTAATCTGATGAGAGGCTCTAGAGCTAGAACATTTGATCAAGCTCCTTATTTTATTTAATTGGCCTGCCCAAGGCATGCAGAAGTTCCTAGACCAGGGATCAAGCCAGAGCCACAGTAGTGACAATGCTGGGTCCTTAACCTGCTGAGCCATGAGAGAGCTCCTCAAGCCCCTTATTTTAGAAGAAAGGGAAGGAAAATGCTAAAATATAATTCAATAATTCAAAGGATATTATAAAAGTGAAATATATAGGATGTTTGGGGGTATGATGCCTTTATTTGTCCTTTGCCTAAACTAGATGCTCCCTTCCTTGTGCGTGCAGATCAGGAAGTAGTTCATTTTCTTTTTTGTACAAATTCCATGCCAAACCTTGTACTGAGAGCTTTATATAAATTATATTTTACTGAACTCCAAAACAACCTTTCAAACTAAATACGGCAATCTCCAATCGATTTATAAGGAAACTGACTCACAGGTTAAAAGCTTGTTACCTTTTGCAAAATAAATAAATAAAATAAGAATAGGGTGAAGAGAAAATTCATATTTAGAGTTTTAAAATTACAGAATATGTACCCCTATAGCCTCTTCTCCAGTAGTTGTCATCTTACAGGTCTACTTTTCACAATGTATAAATGCTTCTAAAAAACACTTGAAACAAATACATGTTAGAAAACAGAATGCATTTGTATATAAAGCTGAGAAGAGCTGATAGGAAAGGCAATAGATAAAGAATAAGAGATTCATATATACAGTTCAGTAGACCAGTACAATGACCAGAATCAATAGAGTGAAATGCTGACTTATTGTAATAATACATTTAGGTAATAGTACAGCAGATTTACAAATACTAGATAAGAGGTGGGAGCTTTTTTGGTCAAAAAGTATAGAGTTCCCATTATTTTTCTGGTGTATTTGTATGCTCTGGGAATACAGCACCTAATTTTGTAGATTATATTTTCATTGGGAGTGTGGGGGTAAAAAAAAAAAAGTTATAAAAAATGTAATAAATGCATAGCACAAAAGAACAAGCTAATTTGAGGAACCAATTAACTGGATAAAAAAAACACAAATAGGGTCACGTGACAGCAAGTGAGTTAGAGAATCCCCAGGATGATAAGAGAAGATGTTTGGTGAGGAGGTAATATTTGCCTTGAGTACTGAATAAGAAGCAGGTAGCTGTGCAAAAATAAGGGTGGAAGAAGGTGGTCCAAGAAGAAAGAGCCAAGAGCAGAGACTCTGAGATGGAAAAGACCTTGGGATGTACAAGGAGCAGGAGGTATGTCAGCATGAATATTGAATCAGAAACAACTGAGAGAATGAATACAGAGAGATTTGGAGACACAGTCAGAGGCCAGCTCATGCAGGGCCTTATAGGTTACAACAATATTTTATTCTAGATGTAGGGAAAAGCCCACACAAGGTTTTACCTTGAGTAAGAACAGACATTTATTTACTTTTGAAAATATCACTGTGGCTGTTTTGTGGAAAACGATCTGCAGGGAGAGGAGAGTGGAAACAGGGAGATATATAAGAAGGCTCCTGGTAGATTTCCATAAGGATGATGCTTCCTGGGACTACTGTCTTACAGTAGAAATGAGAAGTGGGTTGAATTTTAGTTCTGTTTTGGTAGGAGAGCTAACAGGATCTGGAACATGAAAAGAAGAGAAAGAATCAATAGTTACTAACTCCTGGGCTACAACTGTAGTACCATTTCTTGAAGTGACAGGACAGTGTAGACAGGGGTGAAGGACCGTAATTGACAGTTCTGTTTTGGCCAATTTGAAGATGCCTACTGGACAGCTTACTAGTATTATTTGGCTATATTAGTTGTTTTATCAGACTTAGGCACTGGTAAAATGGTTGGATGAAGATATCTTAAAACTTCAGCAGAATACAAATAGTATTCTGGGACTGAAGGCACTCACATAGTGAAAGAGTGTAGATAATCAGAAATCTGAAGCTTAAATACAGAGTCTTAGGGTAAGTCTATCATTTAGAGATTTTATAGATAACATGGACCTATGAAAGAAGACTGATAAGGATAGTTAATGAAGAAAAAGGAAACTTAGGAGAGTGTGGTATCCCAGAAGAAAAGAAAAATGTATTTCTTTATGCACGGGATAATGGATCATGTTAAATACAATAGAGGGTGCTGGCAAGATGATGGGAAACAAACCATTAGTCATGGGAAGATGGACATTAATGGTGACTTTGTTAAGAACAATTTGCATACAATGATGAAGTCTAATGTCTAATTGGAATGGGCATGAGAGAAACATAATGTAAAATGAACATTTAGAGAGCACAAATATGAGGAACTACTTTCACAATGTTTTCCCATGAAAGAAGCAGAGCAATAATATCTGCAACTGCAAGCTTATACAGGGATAAGAGGCAATATTTTATTTTATTTTTTAAATATTTTTATTATAGCTGAATTACAATGTTCTGTCAATTTCTGATGTATAGCAAAGTGACCCAGTTGTACATACACATTAAAGGATGTTTTGAAAGAACTAGTAAAGAGGGGAGATATGATGTATCAGGAGATAAAGAGTTAAGTGCACAAATTAAATCTTAAAGACAGCACTTGTAGATGAAATTTGCAGCACAAATTAATTTGGCTTGAAGTAGGAGCATGATTTTTATTATAATAAGGGAATCTATAATATGGAAAACTATAATAAGGGAAACAATATAGTAGGGTGGTAGAATTTTTAGTCAAGATTAATTAATTTTTATCTAAGTCCATTCATTGTGTGCAAGGTCATAAGCTAAGAGAGTACGTGGGGAGTAGGTATTGAAGATTTAAGGATAAGACATGAAATTGTTTCTTTAGAAAGTACCTAAGTAAATTTAATAGGAAAGTTTAACAGGATAGCTTGTTAATGTTGAGAATTCTTGTGATACTGTGGACCTAAATTTAAAGTCCAATCAAGTGAATTTTCTCTGATTGCCAGGCTGCTTATTCATAGGTGCAAAATAAAAGGATACTTAAACTAACCAGGTTTGAGGATATTCCAGGTGAACACAATTTCAGCTGAGAGAGGACAGAGAACTTAGAAAGTTGGCAAGAGAACACAGGGCTGGAATAAAAAAATCTTGGTTTTTAAGGAAAGTGAAAACCTGGAGTGATTGACAGACAGTAAAAAGGTGTTCAGATAAATGGGTTGCAGATTTTCATGAGTTTGTAAATTTCTGAAATAAAAGTATTAAAGCAAGTTGGAAGAAGAGAAGCTGGTAATCAGAGATTATTAAAATGCTGAAACAAGCATTTTGGGAGGAATATAGATATAGATAAAGATCATGTGACAAGGTGGCTAAGTGAGATTGAATGGAAAAGTGAGAATCAAGTAGACGAAGGTTCTAAGAATATAGAAGTTGGGTGTATTATGTATTTTGTATGAGGAAACCTCAAAACCTCATGGCTGTGGAGAGAGGACAGCTAGATGCCCTATGAATGGTGGATGTAAGCAAGATATAAGCAGATGACAGTAATGGAAGTGTAAGCTAAAATAATCTGATGAGTTGAAACTGAAAAAGGCTAGTGTTTTTAAGGAGGAAGGAGAAGAAACGGTTTCAAGTAGCAACAGGGAGTAGGAAAGACACTTGAGTTGTGTGGAGTGGAGAAGAAAAAAGTCTTCATTCAAGGGGTTACAGAGATGCAGTATCTTTAGCGTGACCATATTCCAGTCAAGCATGAGAATAAAAGGACTATTCAGAGAAATGGTTGAGACCGGAATGAAGTGTGCTTGTGTTTGTCATCCTGAAAAATGCTGAAGGATTTGAGCAGGTGAGAGTGTTGAGAGTTAGGATCAGATCAGTGAAGGCAAATATTGCAAGGGGATAATCACCTGTATTAATAGTGTCTGGCACTGAAACCTGGAATTCTGTGGACATCCAAGGATGTAGGTACAGGTGGATTAATTGCAGAAATCAGAAAAGGGATTGAAAAAACATTTTTTTCAAGGCTAAACTAGCAGTCTATGGAAGTTCCCAGGCTAAAGGTCAAATCATAGGTGGAGCTGCAGCTGCCAGCCTACACCACAGCCACAGCAATGCCAGATCCAAACCTTGTGGGAGACCTACACCACAGCTCATGACAATGCCGGATCCTTAACCCACCGATAGAGGCCAGGGATTAAACCCTAATCCTCAAGAACTCTAATTGGGTTCATTATTGCTGAGCCACAATGGGAACCCCTGAGACTGAAAAATTTGAAGTAACTGCTTGGGGAAATGTCAACTCAGCAAAACATGGAATAACTACAAACTGAGAATGTGGTTTCCCTCTGAGAAAAGGGGCTGATCCACTGATGCACAAAGGTGATTATATGACACAATTTCACTTGAAAAATATGTGAAATAGATGAAGGATTTAACTAATGACCATATCAATAAGAGCAGAAAACATGACTTCACGAAGGAGAAAAACAAATACTTTCTTTACATCAATAAAAATTTACTGTCCAGAAAAATTCTAATACCCATTATAGCCGTAGAATACATCTATATGACTAATTCTGGGTCTACCCTTAAAGAATAAATTTGGAAAGAGAAAGTCTATCCCCAGATCCCCAAGGTCTGGAGGAAAGTAAGAAGTGGCCATGATCACGTTGAGTGATAAAGAGAGTGTCACGCATTGACCAAGCCATATCAGAATAAACGGAAACTACAGCCTCACCAAATACAGATATCCAGGCTCCTTTGCATATAATAAGACCCTTTAAGAGAGTAAAGGAGAAGATTGCTTGAGAAATATGATCTCTCCTTCTCAAAGTATCTAAAAATATGATCTATGAGCCTTGTGTTTCAGAATAATCTAGGAAGTTTATTAGAAGTGTTTCTGAGTCTCATGACAGACCCATTTAATCAAAATCAGAGAATGTGTCCAGAAATCTGTATATTTTAACATGCTAAATATTACCCCCTCTCCTTCAGTTTAATCACAGGAAGTCTCAATAAGGTAATTAATGTGCTAGTAGATAGGTGATAGGTTTGGTACCCTATGGGATATTGGATAAAAGTTAGGCTTATCATAGCTCACTGATAGACCCAGTGCCCACACAGTGCCTGGAACAGAGTGGGTATTCAACATTTATTTGATGAATTAATGACTGAAGGAATGAATAGTTTCTCTAATCTGGATTTAAGCCCCCAGTCCTCTCAATGCCAAACTGAGATATTCTTCTTCTTCTTTTTTTTTTTTTGGCCACCCCACGGCATGTAGAGTTCCCCATCCAGAGATCAGATATGAACCACAGTTGCAAACACAATGTGAGATCCTTAACCCACTGTGCTGGGCCAGGGATCAAACCTGCATCCCAGGGCTCCAGAGATGCCACTGATCCTGTTGTGCTACAGTAGGACTCTGGGATATTACTCTTGATATTACTCTTGATCTAAACACCTTTGTTTCTCAGACTCCCAAGTACCATTAACCATTCTAGGAAGGAGTTTCTCTATGACTGAGCTACTGTCTAACTTTCCTTCAATCCCTTGGATTTCTGACCCTCTTATTCTAAGCTAACTGACTAAAAGTGTCATCCCTTTGATTTGACTGATGAAACTCAATGCTCATAGATGCCAATCCAAATTGCCAGTCTGGATTTTAGTCATTCAGTCATAAATTGGTCAGGACAGTGTCACCTGGCCTGAGAAATCCTCAGGGCTTCAATCAAATCTACTATGGTTAAACATGGCCAAGTCAGGTCCACTTCTAGCAAAGGTGTAAACAAAACTTGCTGAGGCTTAATGTGGTCATTCCTTTCAAGTTGTTGAGGAACCAACCCATGAGAAGGAAAATATAGTTATTCTGAGTTATTCTAAGGACAGATTTAAGAGTACAGGGAATAAGTTATAGAATGAAGATTTTGATTCAAAATAAAGAGGGCGGAGTTCCCATTGTGGTGCAGTGGTTAATGAATCCGACTAGGAAACATGAGGTTGCGGATTCTATCCCTGACCTCGCTTAGTGGGTTAACGATCCACTGTTGCCATGAGCTCTGGTGTAGGTCGCAGATGCAGCTGGGATCTGGCGTTGCTGTGGCTGTGGTGTAGGCCAGCAGCTGAGGCTCTGATTCAACCCCTAGCCTGGGAAACTCAATATACCGCGGGTGCAGCCCTAAAAATCAAAAAAATAAAATAAATTAAAAAAAATAAAGAGGGAAATCTAAAATTAATCTCGTTATTATAACATAGGAATTTAACTTAAAATAGCAAGTTGGTCCCCCTAACTAAGACCTAATTTCACGTCTTAAAATAGCCAGTTACTAAAGGACTTCAAAAATTCAAAAAGAAGCAAAATAGTAATTTATCTAGAATAGAATCATGAAGCCTGAAGGGACTTTCAAGATCAATTTAACATACTATCCTAACCTTATTCTTTTAGAGGCATGGAATCTAAAGTCTAGAAAAATTGAGATCTGTCTAAATTTTTATAGCATATTAAAGTTAGTAGTAGGAACATAACCTAACCTTATAGCCTTGTCCACATATCTCTATAAATTGTAGAAGGGGTACCTGCTTTGATTTATATGATTCCAAATGTCTTATCTAAATTCTAAAACTAACAACCCCATATTTTGAACTTATCCTCTTTCTTTTTTGTTTATATCCAGAATTTCATAGTTAATTAATTTTACATGGAAATGAAGTGAATCATGACTCTCAATTTGCATATTTGCAGACTGAAAAAAAATCAAAAACAAATCTGCCTGAAAACAGCTCATGACAACCTGTTATTTACCGACAAAGAAGTAGCTCTCTCTTTTTGGCAGGTGAAACAAATTAAATGGCATCCACCTTCTTGCTGTGTAGAACAGAATCCTCCCCTTGGGCCTGAGAATATGATTTTGCCAACAACAGAGAAAGGAAATAACATTTGTAGAACGTTTGTTGTAGGTGCTTCATGTGTGTAATCACATCTAATTTCCTTTAATCCCTGAAATATCTCTGTAAAATGGATATTATAGCCATTTTACAGATGAGGAAATTATATCTCGGAATGGTTTAGGGCCATACTCAAAGCCCTCTAGTGGAGGTATGGTAAAAGAAGACGTGAAATTAGGTCTTCGTTAGGGGGACCAACTGTTCCAGTCTGCTCAGGACTGGGGAGTTCCCTGGGGACATTAGACCTAAAATGTTAAAGCTGGGAAAGTCCTAGGCAAACAGAAACAGTTACTCACTCTAAATCCAAAGAAAGGAGAGGAAGTTCTTTCCCAAGCTTATCAAATGCCAGTGACTCAACTGGAGATAGGGGAAAAATTAGGGTGGTGATACAGTATGCTAAGATACACAGATTTTTGGACCCATTCTCTGTGCTTCTGATGGAATGGGTCTGGAATCCTAAATTATTCCAATACACATGGTCCATAGATTAAGTTTGTGGAAATAGAAGGAAAGAGCAGACTTCCCAAGCAGTCCATCTTTCATACTCATAAAGGGTCCTACTGTATACAGAGAATCCTAGACACCTGTATTTTCTGGCATTATTTATATAATTTTATTTAAAGATCACCATCATCTTGAAAGCCTTTGTTCCAGCTGTGTTTGGCAGTGAGAGGATAAATATAGTCTTCCCTTTAGGAAAAGATGTCAAGTCACTGTATGTTCTTTGCAGCCAAAGCCAAAGGTTGAAAAATACCAGATACTCACAAAAGCCATAAGTGAGATATCAGGAGGATCCCTACAAACCAATGGTTCTCAAACTCCATGTGTATAAGAAGCACATTGGAGATTCAATACAACATGCTCATTCTTACGTTCTACATTCTGAGTCAGATCTGAGTGGTCTGAAGGGAGGCTCAGTGTGATGGTTAATTTTATGGTCAATTGATCGGCCCCCAGGGTTCCGGGAAGAAATATTATTTCTAGTGTGCCTGTGAGAATGTTTCTGGATGGAGTTGGTATGTGAAACAATAGAGTGAGTAAAGTAGTTTGTCCTGCCTGATGTGGGCAAAAACCATCCAATTCATTGGGAACTTGAATAGAAAGAAGGGGAGTTGGTGGGAGCCTGAACTAACTCTGCCTGAATGCATGAGCTAAAGTACTCTCCTGCCCCTGGACTGGGGTTGACACCATTGGTGCTCCTGGCTCTCAGACCTTGAGACTCAGACTGGAATTCATGTCACTGAATTTCCTGGGTCTCCGTCTCACAGACTGCAAGACTGTAAACTATGGCACTTCCCATGAGCCAGTTCCTTATGATTAATCTCATTATGTTATATAAATAAATATATATACATATATATTATACGTATACACATATATATTCTTATTGGTTCTATTTCTCTGGAGAAACTTTATTAGTGCATCTAATGCATTCCAGAATATTTATTTTACATGCCCCTTCCTCTCCCCACTACTTGATTCTGATGTTTCCTTGATTTCCTGATCTAAACCATAACCCTCATTCTTTGCTTATTCTGTACCTAACAAGATACTAGATGCTTACTGGGGGAGGCAAGTTTGGATGATACCAAATTTTATAAAAGCAAGTGGTAAACAAATTAAAGACATTTTTAACCCTGATGACAATAGATTCATTCATATGCTGGTTTTATTGTTGTTATTTGGTTTTTGTTTGTTTGTTTCATTTGGTGTCAAAATCTATTTTGAAATTGTCTCAAAAGAAAATCATCTGGATGGCAAAAAAAATTTTGGATTTGGCATTTTACTTCTTGTCATTCATATTTCAAAGCTAATTTTCTAAAGTCTTTTACACAAAACAGTTTTAAATTCCATACAAGGCAAATTGGGCAAATTCCATTTTAGAATTGCAGTTGTGTTGACACACGGTAATCTTATTAGCAATAAAAGGATATTACCTATAATTGAATAGCTCTGCAATTAGCAAATTTCAGAGCCGGAGAACACCGTCATTCTTCACTTTTACATTTGTTTTTACCCACAGCAGGAAATGTTTGAATTAGCAACAAAACTATTAGCATGTTCTTGCTCTACTAAATGAAAAAATAACTTAATAAAAAACTGCTTCACCCAGAATAAATATTAACTACAGTTCATGCAGATAAGCTTAACTTAGCAATTAGGACTGTGTTATACTCGTACTTTAATAAATAATGTGTGCATATATTTCGAGCTACATAACATCTGTGTCACCCCCAAATCTGATTGGATAAAATTCTGTACTGATAAAAAAGGCCAGGCTTCCATTTATTTAAACAAATATATCTGTGGGAAAAATAATTAAAGTATTTATCTGGGGAAGTTATATTTGGTATCTTCACAACAGCTGTATAATTGGACCATTCTAATATTATAACACAGACACACACACACATACCCACACGACTATTTCTTTTAAAATGGATTTAGTTATGTTCCAGGGCTCAACATCACCCATGGAACAAATTACATTAAAATTACAATTAACTTCCGCTCGACTGTCAGCAGAAATCGATGTTGCTGTGTACATACTGCCTTTTCCTCACTTTTATTAAGCTCCTTTCAATTATGAGGGAACATAAATTGGAAGGATGTCGCTATGTCATCTACAGTATTAAAATGTACGAGGAACATTGACCCTGGCCTCTAGAGATTATGTGAAAAGCCATTTATATGCACAGCTGTACAAACTGCCTGAGTTTAATGCTAAACTCCATGGAAAATCATCTTTGCTGCTGTGAATCTGAGGAAGGACAAGGTTTAAATATTTAATATGTTCCCCTACCAGACAAACCCAGTCAGCAGTGAATCAGTGAACCAGCCAGTACAGGGAACTCCTTTTGGGAGTGACAGGTTTTGCCTTTAAATCCAAAGAGTGACCTGAGTTCACATTTTGCTGGAAACAGCAAGGGGAAGAGCCAGCGGGGTTAATCACCTTGCCCTCACTGATGCTATCTTCCATAAAACTACCCTCAGATTTATTCCTCAGATTCCGCTGCTGATCTGCTCTTGAACGTTGACTACAGCAGTTCCCTTCATCTCCATTAAGCCTTTCTTCAGAGCATGATCTGGTCTTAAAAATCTATTTTTGATGTATTACTGAAAGAACACTGCTTCATATTCAAAAACAAAAACTAAAAGCAAATGAACCTGGCCATAGATAGAAATCTTGTCAGAATGCAGTTGTGAGAGTGATTGCTGTACTTCAAATTCCACTTAACCATTTAGTGGCTCTATCAACTGACAACTTCCATGTGCCTTGGCTTTCTCACCCAAATTAGGAAAAAGCCTTTTTCTTTCCAGCAATGCAGAATCCAAACCATGTCTATGACCTACACCACAGCTCCTGGCAACGCTGGATCCTTAACCCACTGACAGAGGCCAGGGACCCACATCCTCATGGAGACTAGTCAGGTTTGTTACTGCTGAGCCACAATGGGAACTCCAGGATTAGTTTTGAAATGACCACACAGAATCCTCTTTTTCTTGAGCTGAAATCCGTCTCCTTGTCACCTTTACATCTTATGGAAGACTCTCCAAAGATAAAATGAGATGCCAAGGAGTTAGCGAGTTTCTCATAATAACTTGTTATAAAAGTTATTCAAGCAGAAGCTGGTATTAATGTTGCAGAGAGAATTTAAGCTTTGAAGGTAGAGATGCACCAGGTCAGCTCCCAGCTGGAAGGGCAAAAGGATATAAGAAAGAATGGAGGCACGGTGGGGTGTGTGAAAGTATAAGCCAGGTATCAGAATCACCAGGGAACATTTTCAAAATGTACCTGTTAAGTCCTCAACTTGGGGGAATAAGGAGAGGGGTGAAGGAGTTAGAAGACAAACTACCCCACTTCCTCAACCCTGTTTTGAAAATTACTAGACCAATGGTAATTTTGAATTACTCAGGTTGACTGACAACTTGAATCAGGCCTGGAGACATTTTTCCAGATTGGTGAGTCCCAACCCTGTACACTTTAAAGTCACCTGGGGAGCTTTTTAAAAGTACTAATTATCAAGCCTCACCCCAGATCAGTTCAATCAAATTCTCTGGGAGATGGGCCAAGGCACTGAAGCTTTTAAAAGTCTCCCCAGGTAATTCTAATGCGCACTCAAAGTTGAGAACCAGTGTTCTATAGAAACTTACCTAGATAGCCTTAAATGTTCTTGTTTAATCTGCAAACCTAGGACTTACAGCATTTCAAAACTAAAGAAATGTAAGTCTCCAAAATAATAATTATTATATAGATTAGAATATGTATCAAGATGCATAATGATAACAACAATAATTTAAAAATCAGTTTTCACTTGAATAGTGATAAGGCTCATTCATAACTAAACAACCAAAATGGCTGTGGTTTAGAAAGTTTAACTGACTTAAGCAACATTACATAGTTGATTAGAAGCCATGCTGGGATTTAAATCCAGTTTTTCACATTCTTGAATTAGTACTGTTCCCATTCTGTCATCATCAGCTATAGTTTCCTAGGTCCTCTAGTGCACAGTTCTGTTTGTATTGACAGATTGCTCTCCTCCACAGAAGTTTAGCTATCAGTTATGACTCTAAGCCAATCTCTAGTTCTAGCAGTTACTTTCAGAACAAATGCCCTTTATATTTGCTTATGTTGACAAATTGTGGTCTCACAGGACTGGCAACTATTTGTAGTTCATTGAGTCAAGGCTTTGATTATCTTTACAGTAATTTCATAAGCAGTAATTCTTAATGGCAAGAAAACCATCAACTTACCTGCACATTTTTTAAAGCAAGAGGCAACATGTCTTTTACATGGAAGCACACAAATCAGATATATTTTTTTTTTAATTTAAAAGGTAAGAGGAATTTGAATAGTCAAGTCATGGTGCTAAAATTGAGTTTGACATTTCTTTAATTACATCAGCAATTAAAGTGGTTCCATCTGTTGAAAACATATCTAATTTCCACATCCAGGCAAATGGAGTAGGTATACTTTTCCTTATACCTCCCACTAAGTGCAACTAAAATTCTTGATTATATGTACAACAAATAGAGAAGAATCTGAAAGAGAAGAAGGAAGTCTGGCAAAGGGACTTGGGGCCCTAAAGAGTAAGTAACCCAGTGGTGAACTTCAGAGTTTTCTTTTTGCCTCTTATATCCCAGCTTGAAGTTAAGAAGCCAATGGCTGCAAGTACCTACAGGCAAATCCAAAAAGAACAAAACAAAGACTAATCTCTCTCGCCAGAGAACCAGGAAATGCTGTCCAGCAAGACAATAAATGTGTCAAAGAGAGCAGCTCAAGGGAAATTAAAAAAATGTCGAATGGAATGAAAATTAAAATAGAATATACAGTAATTCCTTATTATCTTCATGAGATTCGTTCCAGGACCCTTGTGGATAACAAAATCCTCCAAGGATGCTCATATCCCTGATATAAAATGGCATTGTATTTGTGTGTAACCTAGGTACATCCTCCTGAATACTTTAAACCATACCTACTTATAATACTAACTACAATGTACATACTAATGAAAATAACCATAAGTATGTGTAAATACTATGTAAACATATCGGTGGAATGTGGCAAATTCATGTATTGCTTTTTGGAAATTTCTGGATTTTTTTAATAATATTTTCTACCCATGGTTGCTTGGATCCATGGCTAGCTGAATATATTGATGCAGAAGCCATGGATGTAGATAGCCAACTGCTTCAAAATGTATGTAACAAGCCAAACATTACTGAAAGGGAAATTTATAGCACTTAATGTATTCAGTAGAAGGAGGAATACTCAAAAAAAATCTAAGTTCTCAACTCAAAGCTTTGAAAAAAATAAAACCAAAATAAACCAAAAGCAAAGAGAAGGAAGGGAAAGACATAGATAAGAGTGAAAACAATGAAATTGAGCTGAAAAGCAATAGAGAAGATAAAGAAACAAAAAGCTAATTTTTGGAAAAGATCAATAAAAGCAAACCTCCAGCAAGACTGACAAATTGGAGAGAGAGAAATTACCAATCTCAGGAATGATTTTGGAGCTATCACTACAGACACTGTAGACATCTGGAAGATATAAGGAACAACTTCATATGTGCAAATTTTACAACTTACATTAAACAAATTCCTCAGAATCTACCACAACTCCCTCAACAAGAAATAGATAATTTGAATAATCCAATAAATATTAAGGAAATTGAACTCATAATTTCAAAAAACATAAGCTCCAGACCTAGATGAGAATTCTGCAAAATGTTTAAAGAAGGATTACATCATTTCTAAACAGTCTCTTTGAGGAGTTAGGTGGGAATACTTTAGTTATTCTAACCCTGAGTTAGAATCATTGTGGTACAAAAAAAAAGCAGCACAAAAAATAAAAATAAAAAAACTCTACAAACCAATATCCCTCATGACTATGAACTCAAAATTCTTATCAGTGTTAGCAAATAAAATTCAAAAAAAAATAAAAGACTTATGCATCATAAACATGTAGGATTTATTTCAGGCAAAATCAGGTTAATCAATGGAATCCACTATACTAACAGACTAAAGAATAAAGATTATATGATCATAGTAACTGATACAAAAAATTCATTAGACAAAATTCATTTCCAATCAACGATTAAAATTCTCAGAAAATGGACATAGAAGGAATGGCCAAACCTTGATTAAAAGCATCTACCAAAAAAAAAAGTCCTATGACTAATGTATTTATTAGTGTAAGATTGACTGCTTTCCTCCTAAGAATTGGAAGAAGACAAGGATTTCACCACTCTTATTTAACAAAGAGCAAGAAATTCTAGCAATATAGCAAGAGAAAGAAACAAAAGTCCTGCAGATTAAAAAGAAAAAAATAGAACTGTCCCTACTTGCAGATGAGATGTAGAAATCCCAAAGAATCCACTATAATGGGAGCAACAAAATAACAACCCTCCCCCCAAGAAAAACACCTAGAATTAATAATAGAAGTTTCCAGGGACAAGATATACTTGCAAAACTCATACTATACTAGCATGTGTACTTGTACATTGAAATGAAAAATACAGCATTATTTACAATCACTCCAAAAATATTTAGGTATAAATCTAATAAAACATGTACACCACCTGAATGCTAAAACTGGAAATGCTGATAAAAGAAATAAAATAATATCTGAATAATTGGAGTATAATGTATTTGTGGATATGAATATTCAGCATAAGATGTCAATTTTCCCCAAATTAATATACAATTTAACAAAATTCCTAAGTCCCAGAAAGATTTTTTGTAAGTATAGAGACTATTCTAAAATTTATATGAAAGAGCAAAAGAAATAGAATAGCTAAAACAATATAGAAAAGGAAGAATAAAGTTGGAGGAATCAGACTATCCAATTTCAAGGTTTATTATATAGCTACAATAATCAAGACTATGCGTTAATAGTCAAGATATAAACATAAAGATTAATGGAACTGAATAAAGAATGTAGAAATAGACCTATACAAATATACTCCACTGATTTTCAACAAGGATATAAAGAAATTCAGTAAGAAAAGAGCAATTGGACATCCATAGGCAAAAACATTAACCTAAATTTAAGTCTCCTTTATTATACTCAAGATTAATTCAAAATTGATCATGACCCCAAATGTAAAATATTATACCATAAAACTTTTATGGAAAAAAATTGGAGAAAATCTTTGGAATCTGTCACAAGGCTATACTCTACTATGATCTAGTGATTGCCCTCTGGGATATTTTTCCCAGATAAAAAATAGTGTTCACACAAAAGCCTGTACATGAACATTCATAATAGTTGTAATCCCCCCAAACTGGGAGCAACCTAGGTATCCTTTAAAGGGGAAGTGGTTAAACAGACCATAGTACACTCATGTCATAGATTACTACTCAGTAATAAAAAAGAATAAACTATTGATACACACAACCTGGATGACACTCCAGAGAATTATACTAAGTGAACAACACAGTCCCCAAAGTTTACATACTGCATGACACCATTATTTAACTGTCCCTAAAGTACCTAAATGTAGAAATGAAGAACGTATGTAGAAATGGTCGGCATGGGTTAAGAAGATGGTTGAGGATGTGGTGTGAGAGAGAGTGTGGCTTTAAAAAGCAACAAGGAGGATACTTGTGGTGATGAAAATATTATGAATCTTGACAGTATCACCATCAATATCCTGGTTTGTTACTGTACTACAGTTTCATAAGATGTTAGCACTGGGAAAACTTCTCAAAGGGTACATGATGTCTCATTTCTCAGAGCTGCATATGAACATACAATAATCTAAAAATAAAAAGTTTAATTGAATAATGGTTTTCTTTCTCATTTTTAGCATCATATTGAATTAATCAACTGGTTTTATAATGAATTTGTGTATTGTTTTAGAACTGATAAAGATATGAAAACTTCTATAATGTTTACTGAATCTTTCCCACCATTTGGCAGCCTGTAATGGAATGTCTTCATGTTTATTGGGTCTTGGGGATTACAAGAAATATTTAACACTACTCTAAAAACAAAAACAAAACTACTTGCATCTCACAGCCAATTTTTTTGAGTGGCAATTCTCACCATTTTCCTCCAAGTATTGAGTCTCATAATCATACTAGCAGATTGCAAAAGGGATAAATATTTACATTGATATTTATTGAGTTCATATTCTAGTTAAGAAATTGAACTTGGTTCTGTGGCCTTGGAAAGAAAGACCACATAAGAATTCATTCAGAACCTACATGGAATCAATGAAATTTTCTAGGCTGACACAATGTTCAAAATTCTATTTTCATATTTTTGTAAAAATATAATGGTATTGAGTTAATTTTATTGAACTAATTCTGTATGTCAAGTACTACTTTAATTGCTTTGCAAGTATTAATCATTCAACCTCACAGAAACTCTAAGGATGAAACTATTTTTATAAATATGTTACAGTTAATGAATGTGTCATGGAGGAGTTATTAGCTTGTTAATATCATATAGCTAATAAGTTTAAAATCTTAATTATCATACTAGGCTGTCTGGCCCCAAGGATTACGCTATTAGCCATTAATGATATATAATATTTACCAAATAATAGCATAATATAGTCTTTTTACCACATCTGTAGGAAGCAAAATACTATCTTGAAAGATGATTGTAAGCTATTACAGTGGTATTTCTAATCAGTCTGGTGCATACATGTTAACTCACAGTCACACCAGTGAGGGCTGTGAAAACTTTAGAATAAAATAAGTAAAATGAACCTTATCTTTTTCACTAGTAATATGATTTAATAGAAATATATAGCATAAGCTCCAAGTGATTGATGGCTTGGGAAATTGGTGGCCAAAGTGGAACTCAGTATGGGCCAATATTCCTCTCTTAGGAGAGAAGATATGTTAGGGTGAAATGACTAGTGTTAGGATATCTGTCCCTTGGCACTCCAATTTATGCCTTAAAGTTGTAAGTTATCAAAGCTGAAAGGTGATCCATGATTACAATGAAAAAGAAGGAGGTTCCTTTTTGTGAACTATGTTAGAGGGTCTCAGAATGGTACACTTGTGCCCCAATGTCATACAAAGATTAGAAAAAGATTGTTTCATTCCTCTTTAAAAGCTTATTTATCTCTAATCCCATGATGGATTCAGAGGATGGGGCAAGGGATATATAGTTTCTTCCTTTCTCCAGTTGAGTTTGTCCAAGAGGCTTTTAGGGTCTCATGCAAATGAGCTTCTGCCTAGTCTGCTCCTTGGATGCACCTGACAGGCCAAGTCAGTGCTGATACCCAGACTCAAGCTCCATGGTTATTGCCATGTTGCAAACCTATAAGATGAACATGTACATTGCATAATGCAAAGCCTATTTGTCTGTATTTTTTGCCATCTCTCTACAAAACTAAAAGTTCTAACATTTTGACTTGTAGCCTTCTGAATTATTATGAACCCTAAAAAAAAACTACAGAAGAAACACAAGACAAATTTATTATATTCAATTCAATGTATATGGATAGACATATATATGACATGGATTTCATTTTTCTCAAGCATATTTCATTTCTTGTCTAAAATATTAATATGTTAAACTTAATATTTCTGGTAAAAAGAAAACAACATATAAGGTCAAGAACTCAGTGATCCAAGCAAAATTCATAATAAGATTTTTATAAATGAAATCTGTGACTCTGGGAGACAGTGATTTTCAGAGATAGGCTGCAAAGCATCTTATGCTGTGGGTGTTTTTCTTTCATGCATCAGACTACATTCAGGCAGATATAAATTCATTGTTCTACATATCAGATATGAGTTTCTTGCAGAATCCATGCTGATTAAAAATGAAGTGTTGGACTGACAAATCAACAAGCTACCCGACAAATCTTCACCACTTTTTCCCAGGACACAGAGGTTCTGTTTGGTCAGTGCCCAAATTTACTGACTTCATAGTCAGGATCCATTTCTGTTTTTCAAAGCCTTTCTGAGAAAGAGGCTCACTCACCACATTTATCTCTATAACAACATGTTGTTCAGTGGTGACAGAGAGCCATGGAAGAATGGATCCTGGTTAAGATCAAGCCTGGATCAGCATAACTGTGCTAGTCAGTATCAAGCCTTAATGATAAATGCAAAAATCTGATTGGCCGCACAACATGCCTGGTTGCTCGCCAAACATAGACAAAGCACTGAAGCTCAATCTGAACAGTAAACCTGTTAAAATGGTGCCATATTTAGCTCTGATCCTGACCCCCTGCAAATGCTGGAATAGATCATAAAAGCTTGTCTCCTTCAAATGTTGAGCCCTCACGGTCAAGGGAAAAATTAGACTATTTCAACATGAGGTAGTTTCCCTTGACACTGAGAATAAATGCCCAATTCCAGAATTCTAGAGCAGGTATTTAATTAAAGGTAATTATAACAAAGAACCAGGAAACCCACAGAGAGGAATGCTTCTCAGAGTTACATTACAAGTGCATGCCTCCCTCCAATCATGATTTAATCAAATCCAAAGCATTTCTTTTTAATCTGTATACCTAGAGATACGATATATGAAACAAATAACTCAAAGCTGAGTACAATATTCCAAGATGCAATGTAATTTATACAGAAAGATGGATATTTATTACTGATGCTAGAGGTTATTGAGTTATCTGAAAGGTATAGACTTTATTTCTGTTTTCAAGAAATAAAGATTTATATTGCTTATTTATTCCCAGATGTTGAATATCTGAGTTGTGCTCAGAAAAGAGATTAAAAATATTTGATGACACCCGTGGCCAACAGAGGAGCCAGTTTTTATCCAGAATATTTTGTGTGTGTGTGTGTGTGTGTGTGTGTGTGTGTCTGGGTTTATGTGTCTGAATGTGATGTCAGACCCAATAAAAGACACATGTTTGGACAGTCTATCATGAAATATTCCATTGTTTCGTTTTCTTTATGAAATGTGAAAAACTTGCTTTTTCAAGATATTTTCCTGACTTGGTTTTTTTTTTTCTTTTTCCCATAGGAATAGTACAAATTCTCATAGAAGAGCTGATCATTGGACCAAGTTCCTGGCCCCAGACTTCATCATAGCCTGGCTACAAACTATCTGTGTGGTCTTAAGTGAATCGTTTAACATTTTCATATCTATGTTTTTTCATTTGTAAAAGAAAAAAATCCCATTATTCTACATTTATGAATTGAACTGTGACAAAATGGGAATCATTCCTGGATCACTTTTCTTTTGGATGTGGAGAAAGTGAATCTAAATTTTTGGTTTGTATCCACTCCAGGTGCTAGGTTTCTTAGTAACACATACAATGACTCATTCCACAGAATTTTGAATGCAAGACCTACTAAGGGTCTTAGTGTGATGCACACACACAATCTTGGGAATCATAGGCCTGACAATGACTAAAATCAGAAGACAGTTTTGCAACATGTATTTATTCTCAAAGTGGAAAGAGCTCCAGGTTATGCATCGGTCTTTTCAGTCTCTTGGGTAGTAACAATGCCAGCCCAGGATTATGGAAAATAATGATATATATTATCAGGATAGGTGACTCTCTGTAGATAGAAACATGAATCTATATTTCTGTCCAAAACTTTACTAGAGCATGCTTAAAGAGGTTTAGAAACATCTGAGAGTAGGAACATGTATCCAGAAATATTGTCAGAGATTTAATATTGCCAAATAGTTGTTTCTTCTTCTCCTTTTACTTCTTCTTCCTCTCCCTCTTCCCCTTCCCCTCCTCCTCCTTCTCTTCTTCTTCTTCTTTTTACGTGTGTACCTGAGGCATAGGGTAGTTTCTAGGCTAGGGGTTGAACAGGAGCCACAGCAGCTGGTCTACACCACAATCACAGCAACACCAGATCCAAGTCACATCTGTGATCTACACCACAGCTTGCAGCAATACTGGATGCTTAACTCACTGAGAAATGCCAGGGATCAAACCTGCATCCTCATAAAGATATCATGTCCTTAAGCCACGGAGCCATAATGGTAACTCCTTGCCCCATGGCTTTTGTGCTGTGAATGTAAGTAGGCTATGCTCTCATTTAAAGTATCCATAGGCAGGAAAGTAAAGGAGTCCTGAAAGCATGGAAATAACCAAACAACCGATGGCCAAGAACCATAGGCCTTGAGTTCTAGCTCCAAATCTTATATTAATAAGATCTGTATTTAGGGAAAGTCATTTTACATTCTTTGACCTCAGAATTGGGTGAAAATGTGTTATACTAATCTTTGAACTAAAATTAGACTATCCCCAATACTTTCTGATTCATCCTCTTCCATACAACCACTGTCTCTTACATGTGGAGTGTTGCAAAGATTAATGTGCTGAGTCCTATCTATAAAGCAGTTTCTAAACCAAAGTGCATAGAGCATATATTGCGTCCACACCCTTTCCTTCTCCTTCCAGGGCTGCATTTTGCTTGGTGTTTTTGCTTGCTTCTCTGGACATTTCACCACTCCAGGCCTGCTCAGGCCAGTGGTACAACATGCTTCAGAACTTTTCAAACTTTTCCTATAAAAAACTTTACTTTTTCACTTTCTATTACCTAGCTAAGTTCAATATTTAGTTAACAAAGCCAGTTACATAAGCTAGTTTCTCCTACATTTCAGGCAGGGCCTTCCAAAGTCAATATCTTAAATAAAGAGAAAGAGTCAAATGATGAGAATTTTAGGCATTTAAGAACTAGCAAAATATATGTGTTGGCTTTTTGATGTCCCTTAAATCATACCACATGCCAATTTAACTGTTAACATTGTATTATGTACAGAATTTTACTCTTTAAAAGTACTTTCACATATGTGACTCAGTTAAAACAAAATAGTTATTCCTACTATGGATGTATTATTAGAAAAGACTGAGGATTGGGAAAATTATGACTTGCCCATTTTCCTACAATCACTTAGAATAAGAAGAGTTATATTCTGGCTGGTTCTGTTTTATTGTGGTCTAATGTGCTTGCCATCAAATATTTCTGACAAGAAGGAGCTGGGAACACCCAGTTATGGTTATAAGAGAATTTTTGAAAACCTCACCCATTCATTCTTAAGGGTCAATTACAGATAGTTAAACCATGACACTCACACACCCTGTAAAGCTAACATTTTGGAGGCCTGATATAAATCACAGGAGAATCTGAAATTAAACAAAACTGGAGTGAACGATGCCAAAAAGCAGAAGGCTTCGAATGATCTCCTCACCTTCTTCTCCTATGCCTTAACCAGAGATCTGTGATTCTTCCCCCAAAAGGCTGACTATCATTGAATGACCCTATAATTACATACCAGTCTTTCGCTCTTCCTTGATACAATTTTTATGACATAGAATAAACTGAACTATTTCCAATAGTCACTCACTTAAAATATTTTGATGGTGTCCATATTTCTCACTCTTTGTAATATAATACATATATAATCTCATATATTTGCTGGTGATTGCTGGGTGTTTGGAAGAAAGACATTCATGCAAAGTCTTGAAAAACACCAGTTCTTCAATATTTAGAAACATTGAACAACTTGGTAGAATGACTAAATAAATGTCAAAATAAATGACATTCAATCCAAGGCAGTAGGAAAGAACAGATACTGTACTTATCATTTCACCTTATGAATCCATAAAGCTATACAAAATATATGAAACAATTCCTTTCAGACAGTATAGGTATATAATCCCTGAGATAAAGGAAACATATATTGTGAGCTCCAAATTCATCAACTTTTTGCCTGGAGCCAAATCCAAATTACAGCACAAAAAGTGCTGAGAGAGAACAGCCATACTCTGACCAGAACCAGTGAGACTGACAGGCAGAATATCAATAGTGTAGCATTCTCAGTGTCCACACCTAAAGAAATAACTGCTAGATACATGAAGAAGAAAGAAAATATGGCTCTTTATTTCATGGGGAAAAAAATACAACAGTTAATACAGGCAATTACATGGAAACTACACCGATGTTGAAATGAGTGGATTAAGTCTTTTAAAGAACTGTCACGAATGGCACCAATTCCTTGAGGGAGTGGTCAAGATGGTCAGCAGGAAGACCTTGAGCTCGTCTCCTCCCATGGACACTCCAAAATTATAACTATTCACAAAGCCACTATCAATAAGAATGACCTGAAGTTTGGCAGAAAAGATCTTCTGCAATAAATAAAATAAAAAAAAGGAAGCATAGTGAGACATGTGGGAGGGGGGAAACCCTGTAGAGTTGAAACCCATGCCTCATGGTCACCTCCAAGGTGACCTACAAACAGAAGGATAATTACAACTGCAGAGGTTCTTCCCAAGGAGCAAGGGGTCCAAGCCCCACAGTGAGGTCCCCATTCTGGGAGTCCTGTACCATGAAGATGAGTCCCCAGGAACTTGTTTGTTGTTTGTGTTTTAAGAAATAATCACCAGAATCCAACTGGTATCCATGAGGACAAAGATTCGATACCTGGCCTTGCTCAGTGGGTTAAGGATCCAGCTGTGAGCTCTGTTGCAGGTTGAAG
>PVHT020000140.1:13208711-13296845 GCA_004024745.2 Catagonus wagneri
AAAAAAAAAAAAAAAAAAAAAAAAAAAAAAAAAAGCAAAAACAAGAAAGAAAGAAAAAGAAAAGAAAGAAATAATCACCAAAAATTCCCCAGATTTGATGAATATCAATGTATAAACCCAGAAAGTTCAAGAAATACCAGTCTGGATAAACACAAAGTAAACCACATCTAAATACATCACAGCCAAATTGCTAAAATCCAAACCTAAAGTGAAAACTGTAAAAACATCCATTACCTATAGGGAAATAACAGTAAATCCTAACTTCTCTTCCAAAATATTGCAAACCAGAATAAAATGGAGTTAAATATTAAAATATTAAAGATAAATAAAAAGTTGCCAACCTAGAACATGATATTCAGCAAAGACAGCCTTTAAAAATGAAAGCCAAAGAAAAATATTTTTAAATTAACCAATGCTGGGAAAATTTGTCACCAGTAGTCTTGACCTACAAGAAATGTTGAAGGATTTTCTTCAGATTGAAGGAATTCCAAATAATTTATGTAGATACTGTAATATCCAGGAAGTTTACCTTAACTACTCCCCTCTTTCCACGTTTGAGTGTGGGCAGTGCTTAAGTGATTTTTCTCTAAAGAGTAAAGTATGGGAAGTGAGAGAAAGCACCTTTACCGTGGAGGAAGCTAATACTACCTTGGCTAGGTAACATAAGTTAACATCATCAGAAATAAGTCGCATTGATAACGTGTAGGCTTAACATGATGTGATGAGAATGGCAATTCACCTTTGCAGTCTTTCTTCCAAAAACCAGTCTAACTCTGAGAAACACATCCAGCAAACTGAAGTTATAGAAATTCTACAAAATAGTCATTACTCCCCCAAAATCCCGTCATCCAAAACAAAGAAAATCTGAGAATTGTCACAGAGCAGACAAAACTAAGACATGAGGTCTAAATGCAATGTCATATTCTAGATGGAGTTCTAGAAGAGAAAAAAAAATGACATCAGGGAAAAACTAATGAAATCAAAATCAAGTGTGAAGTTTAAATAATAGCAGTATACCAATATTGGTTTCTTACTTGTGACAGGTTTATCCTATTAACATGAGAAGTTAGCAATAGGGGACACCATGTAACAATTATACAAAAACTCCTTAAACTATTTTTGCAACTTTTATGTAAATCTAAACCTATCCTAAAATTAAATATGTAAGTAAGAGAGAAAGAGGTGGGGGAGAGGGAGAGAGAGAGTAAAAGAGAGAGAGAGGAAGAGAAAGAGAATATAGACCTGCTTCTTGCCATTATAATTGCTATGTGAAATATGGGAAAATTACCATCTTTGTCCTGGTAATTAATAGGATGTAAGATGGGATTCAAGAAGCACCTGGATTTAGAATTTGGTTTGATTTATATCACTTGGAGGGATCGTCCCTTTTGGTTCTGATAACTTCTACCTTTAGTCCCTTCCCAGTCTCCTCTTGGTCTAACCAAAGGCAATAATTCTTATTAATTAGCTCTGTCTGTATACGTGAAAGCAACACTGAGTTTTCAAACACAGT
The DNA here is from genome assembly GCA_004024745.2 of Catagonus wagneri. Taxonomy (NCBI): domain Eukaryota; kingdom Metazoa; phylum Chordata; class Mammalia; order Artiodactyla; family Tayassuidae; genus Catagonus; species Catagonus wagneri. The sequence goes on from PVHT020000140.1 coordinate 13,210,225, forward strand.
TGCTGAAAGAAGGGTGGAGAGGAGCCTGGGGGAATTCTACCCTACTAGCCACATGCGTGGATATACATGTATGTACACACACTAATACAGACACTACAGGTATACTGATATACATTCTAGAGCACAGGTGTATCAAGGCAGCAGCTATTTTCCCAGGTACCAGAATCACTATCCCAACTACACCAGCATTCCCTAATAGGAAAACAAGCCTCGGAACATAGCCATTTTTCCTTTACTTGCAACCATGGAGGCTACATGGATGGACATATATTTATGGGAGTATGGAAACAGTAGAATATGATCATGTAATGAACATCCAGACTTTTTCCGGTGGGCTATCCCTTTGATCATTCAGAACCTCCTAGCCCCCTGTAACTTGTGCCTTCCCCATGAAATAATTAGAACTTTCTCTTTCTGGAATATTCTCATTGATCAAGGCGTTAACTTCTGTAGCACTCAGTAATCTTGGGTGAAGGACAGAATGGCGCATTCAGAAGCCGTACATGAGAGGCACTATTTTCATAAAACATCTGACTTTTTATCCAGCTCCTAACCACGTCTTTGGAGCAGTGAAAGAGAGTAGTGGAAAATTTACGCTCTAGGGAAATAGTAGGTTTTAAATTTATTTTCTGCCACTTACTTACAAATTCTGCAATCACAGATGAATTACATAATATCTTTGTGTCCCAGTATTTTTATTTGTGAGCTAGAGACAATACCTCTATCTTCCTTACACAGATATTTTGGGCTTCTAAAGTTTATATACAAGGAAATGTTTATAATCTACCAAATATACAAAATATAAAGATTTGATAGACCTGGGGCACAAATACTATGATAATGACAATGACTTCCCACGACTGGGCCATTTGTTATTTGAAGAATATTACATTTTCAACCCTGCTTACTATTTAGACTGCAACTGAACCTGCCCCTATAAGAAGCATATTTGCTGTGATGGGGTATTTCATGCTGTATATCCTACTCATGCTGAAATAAATATAAAGTAGGAAACATGCAGCTATGGGAGGGATTTTTCCCCCGAAATTTCTTACTTTCCTTCATTTTCTTCCAGATTGTTTCTCACTCACACTAAGACTAATTTCCCAATCACGGCTGTTGACTTAAGTATATTGATTTTGACTCTCCTCTGGTATTACTGAGATACCACTCACCCGTATCAAGAGAAATGCAAAAATGATTCCCCAAAGTGAAATAAGCAAAACATTCACAGCCATAAAAAGAAAGCATGTGGGAGGAAAGAAGAGAAAACAAATGTAGTTGAGGGAGGGAAATAAAGATTTGTCCCTTTGACCCCCTGCCTTCATAATTCTGTTCAATGAATGGATAAATGCAGAAGAGTACAAATATGTAGATAGAAAGTGCTTAATAAATATACATCAAGCACCTTTACAAATAAACTTGAAATGTACATTATGCAAAATGGCTGTTTGTATATCTAATCTTCTGAGCCTGGGAATTGGAGGAGTAAAAGATTTTTTTTTTTTTTTTGCAGCATCATTCAAAAAAAATTATGGCTGGATAGTTATCTCAAGGATTTGAAAAATGTCTGTTCATGTGATTATTAATGCTGTGGTTGGTTTCTACCGTTCCATTGTTTATGATTATTTTAAATATCTATTCAGCTTCCAGAAATGTTGGAAAGGCTTCACAAATAAGTTAATATGCTATCCATTTTAGCCTTTGATATTGTCCCTACAAACAATGACAGACTTAATCCACAAGGTCACCTAAAAATCTCCTGCCGTTCCTTGTACCTGAAGATAGCCTATAAGTTTAATGTCTTTTATTCCATCTCATCAAAGGTATAGATGATATTTTGCTGGGTCACAAAGATGATGTCCCTATTATATTCTCTCATCAGATCACTGACACCATAAACTGTAAATGACTTCTTCAGCACTATAAATGTATCTGGCATCAGCCTGTATTGGGGAAGTCCTTAATCCTGTAAATGGTTGTTAATAACTTACATTTACACAGAGCTTTTTCATCTCAATCTTAAAGTGATATATATATAGAAGGTGTAAATCCATCCACTGCTGCAATGACAGCCTTTTCTAAAATAGAATGCAACAGCTGGATAGCTACTCCTCTCAGAAAGGCCAGAGATGAAACTTATGTTTAATATGAACTGAACTAGGAGTTTGAAATCTGTTCTTATTTTTAAGTGAGGATTAAAACAGGTCACAGGGACCAATATTTCTTCTCTGTATAAGGCAGAAACTACTGAGTTTGGTATTTCCCATTTTTCTAATAACTTTCATGGGCCTGAAGTGAAACTTGAAAAAAAACACTGAATCAGACAGCAAGAATTTTTACGCGGAGTACCTAGAATCAACATCATCAAACAGTTAAAAAGAGTGAAAGTTGAGAAATGAAGCCAGAATTCTAAACTGTAAAACAGTACCAGCCATAGGAGGACAGAAAGGGCAAGACTCAATCCAGGAAGAGAAACAGTTCAGAAAGTTTTAATTTGCAGTAGGTCAAGATGGAGAGTTTAGGATGCCAAGCATGAGCAAGAGAGCAGGAGAGTGGAGAACATTGGTTGCTTGTACCATGGTGTGTGAATACAACCGTGCTCATTCTGCTACCTGAAGTCAAAAATAATGGAGACGTTCAGCTGAAAGGATAAATCAGATGGGTCAATGATTCTTTTCTAATTTTGGCATGGAATCTCCTCTGTTTGGTGTGATGAAAATGCATTGATCATAGCAATCAGTTCATATGCATAGTTAGATTTGCACTTCTAAATTAATATGAGGTGGTTATTCCTTTTTTTTTTTTCTTTTTCAGTTGCCGCCATGGCATATGGAATTTCCTGAGCTGCAGCACCAGACTAGGGATCAAACCAGCACCTCCACAAAGACAAGCCGGATGGATCATTAATCCATTGTTCTACAGCAGAAACTCCTGTGGTGGTTATTCTGATCTCTTCTATGAGTACAGAGAAAATATCAGACATCTGGTTAAAATCAAATGTAAATATATATTAAACATATATTACAGATAATCCAGAACAATGCTTTTCTGGATAGAGAACACTGGACTTGAAAGCAGAAGACTGGATTTTTGTATCTCAATCTTGTCATTTCATAGATATGTGATCTGGATCACGATTTTAGCCAGAACATTCTCATAGGAAAAGTGAAGACAGCAATATCTAACTCAGCATATTAAACCAAAAAGCAAATGAATTAATGTGTATAAACAATGTTTGGGAAAATTAAGACACCATATAACTGTGAGAGATTACCAGTGACTTGACTAGGGACACGTTTCTTTACCTAACCTCAAATCACTGAAATATATGACCCTAAATACTAGAAATAATCTGGGATAAAACTAAATGAGTTGTTTCCAAACTATCACAATAAAAAATATTTTCCCTGGAGTTCCCGTCGTGGCTCAGTGGAAACTAATCTGACTAGCATCCATGAGGATGCAGGTTCGATCCCTGGCCTTGCTCAGTGGGTTATGGATCTGGTGTTGCCATGAGCTGTGGTGTAGGTAGCAGATGCAGCTTGGATCCCGAGTTGCTGTGGCTGTGGCACAGGCTGGCGGCTACAGCTCTGCAGGAGGCTGGCTACAGCTTCAATTTGACCCCTAGACTGGGAACCTCCATATGCCATATGCGCAGACTTAAAATGACAAAAAAAATAAAAATAAAAATATTTTCCAAATTCACCTTTTAATAATGGGATACTTGACTATTTATACGTTCATTCTTGAAAGATTAAATTACTGGTACATACCACATAACATTTGAGAGCTGAAATACATTTGAGACCTCTTGACTTTTAAAAGATTTATTTGAATGCAAATGAGAATATTTCAAATATATAATGGTCTATTATAAAACTAGTTGGCCTATCTTCATTTCTGATTTATTAACATGTTGACTGATGAGGGGTCAAGTTCAAGGGATATTATTCTGATTAACAACAAAAAAGGCGCTTGAGAATTTATTACTTAGAAAGTTCTAGGACAGAATTGTATAAACAATGGAAATTTCCAACACTGAGAGATCTTACAATGTAGTGAGTTCCATCCACCTACTTAATTGCATTTCTTTTCATAATCCTTTTATGTTGAAGTCTTTTCCTCCATCTAACATAACTTAATAGGGTTATATCCTGAGGAGCAAATGCAGCTGAAGCACTAACTTCATTAGTTTCCTGACTCTACCTGTCAGGAATTCTTGCTCTAGACCAATTCAAAGTAAATTTATACTGGGAAATAAGGTTACAAATAAGGTTACAATTAAACATATTTGGAGAAGAGACTCGTGTCTAAAACTCTTTTATATGAAAATGTGATAATACATGATTGTTTTGAGGGCTTATGTGCTCAGGAAATTCTTAATCAACTATATATCTAAGCCAGATTGGAGACTGCTTTGGGAGGTAAAATAAATAAGTTTTTTTTTTCTTACCAAAAATACAGAGGTGAGCAGTGATAAAAAACTCCTTACCCATCTCACAACATAATACTGGTCTATTAAAGTTCTCTTAGTTAATCAAATACATAATAACATCAGCCTTGGAAACTACACAAGAGCTAGTCCTAATGCTTTCTTGTTTTATTACTAAGAACTGCACCTATATTGTAGCTTTAAATTTTATCATGATAGAAAATTGATGTGTTTGTGGGAACAGGTGAGAGTGATGTCTTACTCCTCTGCCATCTTGATCCTTCTCTCTTGATAGAAAATTGATTGTAAACTGAAACTCTCTCTTAACAGATGATTATTATTTCTTATTTTTCCATAGTACATTATTTTGAATACAAGAAGATATAAACTTCATATATGCAAATCAAGAGAGGGCATATGGTTAGGGTGAACCAATCTGGTTCACTGGTATGAACTAATGTATTGCTCATACCAGGATACCTTTGAGAGTGTCAGGGAAATAAGCATAAACCAAGATTGTGTGAACATCTAGGGCAGTTAGTGTGGGTGACCGTGGTGCTGAAAAATTCGGCTCCAAAGATGTATCCGCACCTAAAAATATTTCATTGCACAACTAGTATCTATATGTATATTTATACATATCAACAACGCAATTCAAATCCATTATCTTAAAAATATAATGGCCCAATATCTTACATACAATATGATTTCAAATTTTCACCATATATTCCCAATAAGGAACAATATGAAGTGTTGTAGAGTTTCTCATTTTTCTGTTCTGATTGGCTTTTAATGAGTATGGTTTTAAAATAAATTCTCAGATTCCTATATTGCTTGGAATTATTATTTTTTACTTTTTATTTTTTACATTTTTGTCTTTTTAGGGCCACACCTGTGGTATACGGAAGTTCCCAGGCTAAGGTTGAATCAGAGCCACAGCTGCTGGCCTACAATGCAGCTCATGGCAACGCTGGATCCTTAACCCAATGAGTGAGGCCAGGGATCGAACCCACATCCTCATGGATCCTAGTGTGGTTCGTTACTACTGAGCCATGATGGAAATTCTCCATTCTAACCTTTTTAAAGTGGATAATTCAGTGGCATTGAGTACATTCACACTGTTGTGTAACCATCACCACTATCCCACTTTCAGAAGTCATGTCTTTTTCGATGCTTAATAATCCCTGTGCATTGGACTGAGCAGAGCCCACAATTTTAAAGTTCCCTATCTTCAAACTCAGTCTCAACCTTCTTAGATTTGGGACCAAGAAAATGATCAGCATAATGATCATCACCACAATCACTATTATCCAAAGTCATCCCATAAATGACAGAATTGGGTATAGAGTCCAAATCTTAAGATTTTTAATCCCTTGGTGTCTCCATGGCTCCTTCCTTACTATAGCTTCCTTTGTGTTGATTGCAGCAGATACTTTAAATCGGGTTGTGAGAGAAGGCTGAGTATCACTTCCATCATATTCTTTTGGTCAAGGTATTGGATAAGACCAGTGCCATTCTGAGGGGAGGGAATTTGAACCCACTTCTCAATGGGAAGAGTGACAAAGGAATTTGTGGCCATCTTTTAACTACTGTATCAAGACTGGCAGTCATCACAGTCCTCCTGGTACAAGGGCAACTTTTCATAATGACAATTATGTGAGCACTGGAAGACTTCTCTCTAATGCTCAGAGCTAATTGTGATTTCATATTTGTCCAATGCATGTAGTAAAGTTATTTATGTCCTTTTTCTTCTGAAACTGTCCTTATGGTTTGATACAACACTAAGGACCAGCACTGGCCACCAGACCACAGTATGAGAAAATAAATTGTGTCATGTTGTTCTGTGTCTTGCAGCACTTCAAAGAGAATTTACCTATTTTACCAATCTATGTTACGGGATTAGGAATGTAATGTAAAATTGCATTGAATTTGTATGATATTCAGCTGTTTATAAAGAACTTATATATATATTATTGTATTTGAATTGTATAATAACCCTGCAGAACTGGGGGGACTGTTTTCATTACGATTTTCTTTTTATAGCTTCCCCAAACTCACAGTAAAAGTTGACTTTTAAAATTTCATTTATTCACTATACTACTCCATGCAAGGGACTGGAAATATGGAACAAGACAAAGGACTCTAAGTTCCCCAATCTTGCAGGTACCTGGGTGTGTGTGTGCTTTCCAAGTTTCATTAATGTACCAGTTTCACAATTTTGACACATCTGTATGCCACCTACACAACAATTAACTTAATGTTTTTTTTTAACCAGCTCACACATTCATTAATTAAATGAACTTAGCCTCCTTTTAAATCAAAGGTATGTTGTATTATTTAATCTCTCTCTCTCTCTCTCTCTCTCTCTCTCTCCATATATATATATATATATATATATATATATATATATAAAATAGAGAAATACATTTTTGTATCACCACCAAAAAAACAAAAAAAAATCACCCACTATACCATCAGAAGCACACATACAAACACCCTGGAAAATACCAGTATAGTTACAGTGATATTGATATGTTATTATTACCTGAGTCTCAAATAGTACGTATACATAAAGCACAAGGAAATACTACCCTGTTTTGGAAGTCTTTCCACTATGTGACCACGAGCTGGTAAAACAATAAGTCTGTAGATACATTCCCTAGGAGTTCCGTTGTGGTGCAGCAGAAACAAATCCAGCTAGGAGCCATGAGGATGTGGGTTAGATCCCTGGCCTCACTCAGTGGCTTAAGCATCTGGTGTTGCCGTGAGTTGTGGTGTAGTTTGCAGATAGGGCTCGGATCCCATGTTGCTGTGGCTGTGGCATAGGCCAGCAGCTATAGCTCTGATTAGACCCCTAGCCTGGGAACATCCATATGCTACGGGTGCAATCCTTAAAAAAAAAAAAAAAGATAATATATTCCCTACAGTTTATCTTTGGAACTACTGTTACACACTTCATTCTGAATCGCTGCCTAATATCCAAGGGTGGGTGGATGGAGAACTCAAGCCACTGTTCACGTATATCTACTCTAAATCATAGACTTCAGTCAGTCAGTATTCTCATCCTCCTTAGAAGTCCCTGTGAATGGTTTCTTTTGTTTCATATATAGGTAAGATGAGCTTGAGATAGCAAGGAAAAAAATCACAGTTGTTCTCTGTAAACGTGGATAAATTACTGAATGAAAAAAATATACCAAAACCAAATTAACTTCATGCTGTTACAGAGCACTGTGGTTGATGGAGTTGCCAAAATTATAATGTGGACTGTCCCAGGCCAACAAGAGTCAAGAGTGACCCAAGAACCCATATCAATACTCAGATGCAGGATGACAGGAAGGTCTAATTTATTCTAGGAACACTCACCTAAATCCAAGTTGAAGAACCACAAAACACAGTTCTGAAATCCATAGACAAATGTCTGTGAATTTGTATCAACAGATATCCTAAGAAAGATGCATGTTCTCGTAGATTCTTAAAGATGAAGAGAGCAAAGCAAAGCAGCAACTCTTTCTCTTGATGGGAAATCTGAAATAATGTGCTTATTCCTTGAAGGATGTTCTTCCTGACTCAATGGAAACATTAAAATGCACCAAAATGTTTCAAAACCCTTTTTCAAATTAGAAAATTGTGTTAGTAGTCATTTTTAAAGACTGTTTTTTTCCCTGTGATAATATAATAAAATTTTTTAAGACTCTTTCCCTTCATATTAAAAATTGAAACAGAAACGTTATTATATAGCTCCTGACTATTCTGGTGCCAAATACTTGACTTAAAATCTGGGAAATTGCCTAATAAGTATGTTGGAGGAATATGTGTTTTCAGTCTCCTGAATTCAAATAGTTTCCAACATTACTGAAGAATTGGCAGTGTTTACTTCCCCTTTCTGCTGTTTCCCCCCTTATATCTCTGGGGAATATCTCTACCCAAACTTTAAAAATGTTTGAGAATCTTCAAGGAGGAAAGAATAAATAAATAAATAAACTTGCAATATTATTTCAGAGAACATGGGCTGGTAAAACTGGCAGTGAAGCATTCCATATTTATTTCATAACAAATTTGCAAGTCAAACAGAGTTGACATTTTTTTTTTACCCCTGCCTATTCTGATGCTGAAAAAATTCACCTGGGATTCAAAACTCCATCTGTGTTCTTCTAGTTTCCTTCATTGCCATTTGTAATGAAGAGCTGGTAATAATTTTTCAGGAGGACTACTTTGTTCACTGATTTGTGAAATAGAATAGAATCATATCAGTTTCTGCCCAGCTACCTGGGTCTTCAGAGGCTATAACAAACATATAAAAATCTGCTTATGACAGTTTAAAAAAAGTGATATGCAGGCAGAAGCTGCTTCTGAGTGAGATGGAATCATTTTGACAACTTTCTTCTCTTTGACAATGGAAGGGGGAGTTTTTATTTATTTTCTCTTTTTTTCTTTTTTGTCTTTTTATCTTTTTAGGATCATACCTGCAGCATATGGAGGTTCCCAGGCTAGGGGTCTGATCAGAGCTACAGCTGCTGGCTTATGCCACAGCCACAGCCACACCAGATCTGAGCCATGTCTGTGATCTACACCACAGTTCATGGCAATGCCAGATCCTTAACCCACTGAGCAAGGCCAGGGATCGAACCTGAAACCTCATGGTTCCTAGTCAAATTTGTTTCCACTGCGCCATGACAGGAACTCCTGGGAATTTTTCTTAGAATTAATACCCACCAATAAAAAAAAATGTTCATGTTCACACCCGTGATTCTGAAATATGTTCATTTCAGACACAAACATCTAAAAGAACTGATGACACGCTGTTTTGCTCTTGCCTTAGTTTGCCTTTCAGAATGAAAGGCAGGTTTTATTACAAAGAATGAAAAAGAGATCCCGTCTTTAAACATGATTAAAAATAAGAGCTGAACTCAATATCTTCCTGGGGGCTGGTCGAGCCCTTATAACTTTATTTCCCAGCAATGTTTTCATAGGTTGAGTACATCCTAAGGTTTACAGCAGAGATCTAAGCAAGAAAGTCTTTGAATTCAGAATGAGCACTCTCTGTGGTGTTCAGAGGTGAGGCTGCTCACAGGGGTTCAGTGCCCCTGGAAACTAATTCCTCAGCAGCAAACCTTTCTAAAGGAAGCCTGTGATTAAACTGATGGAATGGCAATTGGTGGTTTGATTAAAGTGGGAGGGCAGGGGAAGAGGGGAGACTCTACCTTTGGAAACAGAAAATTTCCCTCATGCTAATTGACCTAGCCACTTTATTCTCACTAGGCACTTTATTCTCTACGTGAAGAGTCTGAGATTCTGTGACAGACAACCAACGAGCAGCTTTTCCTATCCATACAGAAAGGGTAGAAAGAACACGAAGCAAATAAAGGGATTTCCCATATGAATTTCTTGGAAATTATGAAGTATCAATGGGAGAAAATGTAACTATCCCCTCTCTCATCTATGTCTACATGTATCTGTATATTCCATGAAAGTTATCTGTGTTCTTAGTTCAGTGAATTCAACTCCAGCTTCGCATTAGAACTAATCTAAGAAGCATTTTGAAATTCCACAATTTTACCCAGAGCCTTAATTGCTTGGGGGTGATCTGAGGTATCAGTGTGTGTGCACTTGCACACATGAGCATGTGCACACACACACACACACACCTGTATAGGGTCCCCACATCTTTAAAAACATGCAACCAGGAGTTTCCAACATGGCTCAGTGGAAACGAATCTGGCTAGTAATCATGAGGATCCAGGTTCGATCCCTGTCCTTGTTCAGTGGGTTAAGGATCTGGCATTGCAGTAAGCTGTGGTGTTGTGGCTGTGGCGTAGGCCAGCAGCTGCCACTCCATTTTGACCCTTAGCCTGAGAATCCCATGTGCCAAGCATGTGGCCCTAAAAAGACAAAAAAAAAAAATGCAACCAAATTTGATAGCCAATGTGCCTCATTCCAGCCCTGCTATAATTTTTTCCACCTCTACCCTAAAAATAAGCGACAACTTTTGTCTTGGTGAGTAGTACCACCTGTGAGTTCCTTGACTGTTGTGTCTTTTTTATCTAAGTATCTCCCACAGTGTCCTCATCAGAAACTTCAACAAGTTTTCTAATACATAGAGATGTATCATTGTTTTATTTCTTTTCCCTTTTTTTTGCCTTTATTTGTTTATGTATTTAATTTATTTATTTTTGCTTTTTAGGGCCACACCCGCTGCATATGGAGGTTCCCAGGCTAGGGGTCGAACTGAAGCTACAGCTGCTGGCCACAGCCACAGCCACAGCAACGCCAGATCCGAGCCATGTCTGCAACCTACACCACAGCTTACAGCAATGCGGGATCGTTAATCCACTGAGCAAGGGCAGGGATTGAACCCACAACCTCTTGGTTCCTAGTCGGATTCATTAACCGCTGCACCACAACAAGAACTCCTCATTATTTTTTTTCAGTAAGTCCAAGTAACTCTCTAATTATGGATTTGAATTAGATAAAAATGCTTAGCCCACTTTGGAATTTTTAATGGGAATTCTTCCCCCAATAGACCATATTACTTATATTTACCATACAAACCATTGATCCTTATGTTTACTAACTGAATCTTAATTTTTCTTCTAAAAAACAGCTTTGAGGAACCCAAAGACTGCCAGCACATCTGTTGCTGATATGAATTATCTGCAGGCAGAAACCCTTCTCATCCTCACTCCATCAACTTCAAGGAAATTCACTTCACTTATAGCAAGGCGGTTTCTGATGTCCAAAGCAGAGAGTACATATTAAACCAACACAGGAAATCCATCCACACTCTTAGTTTGGCTTGGGTTTGTGAGGCACGTTGCTAACTCTTATCCCTTCAGGGACCATGAGCTTAAACCTTCTTTCCATAAGAGGAACTCAAAATCCCTGAGCAAATACCATGCCCCATAAACTTTATTATAAAATAATGCCAGTAATCATAATTATCATAACAGTGACCTCTGGCTTTCATGGTGGAATAAAGACACTGTGTCTCCTTTCCATATGAGAATCATTCACCCTCAAACAACAGTGTTACTAGACATAGAAGTGGAAACTTTGTATTCAGTGAATATATTCAGTGAACTATGGAATAGATATCTGTAACAAAGAAGTACAAGAAGTGAAATTGGAAAGCTGTTAGTAATCGGTGCAGATAATTATCAAATATACAAATCTGGAGGTAAACAAGAAAGTTTCCTCACAGAATCCCCCAAAGGACATTTGAAATGTCTACATTATAAAGCAATATGCATGACATGATTGCACTTTAGGCAAAAAAGTATATATATATGCTTACTTCAATATACACATATATGGATGTCTATTTATGTGTGTGAAAATGAATAGTAAAAACTCTACTAAGATGCTGAACTCTTAACAGTAGTTACCTCTGAGGAGTGAAAGTTAGGACTATGGTTACACACATACAAACACTAAATACAGGTGTGTGTGTGTATGTGTGTCTTTGAGTTGAGTTTTTCAGAAAAAGAATATATTCATGCATTATATTACATGCTTATTAAAATAATAATAGTCATAATTGCATCAGAAATTACATATTGAGTTTTTAAAAAGCACAAGATTTCTTACTGAAATATAGTTGATTTACAAGGTTGCATTAGTTTCAGGTGTACAGCAAAGTGATTCAGTTAAAAATACATGTGTATGTGTGTGTGGGTATACATATATATGAATGTATATATATTCTTTTACAAAATCTTTTCGCTTATAGGTTATTACAAAATACTGAGTATAGTTCCCTGTTCTAATAAGTTGGTCCTTGTTGGTTATCTATTTTATATATAGTAGTGTGCATATGTTAATCTTGATCTCTTAATTTATCCCTCCATGCTTTCTCTTTTAGTGACTACAGTGTGTTTATGTCTGTGGGACTATTTCTTTTTTGGGTATAAGTTTAGTTGTATCATTTTTTCGGACATGTCAATATCGTATGATATATCTTTCTCTGTCTTGCTTACTTCACTTAGTATGGTAATCTCTAAGTCCATCCATGTTGCTGAAATTGGTATTATTTAATTCCTAGTATGGCTCAGTAATATCCCACTGTATCTATATACAAGTTGTATATTTTATATTTATATATTTATACGTCCTGTTCCACAGATCTATATTTCTGTTTTTGTGCCAGTATAACACTATTTTGATTATTATAGCTTTGTAGTATGTTGTGTTACATGGCAAAGGGGAATTAGGTTGCTAATTAGCTGACTTTAAAATATGGAGATTTTGCAGTTCCGGCTATGGCTCAGCAGTAACAAATCTGACTAGTATCCATGAGGATGCAGGTTCAATCCCTGGCCTCAGTGGGTTAAGGATCCATCGTTGCTGTGACCTGTGGTGTGGGTCGTAGATGCAGCTTGGATCCCACATTGCTGTGGGTGTGATGCAGACCAGTATCTGCAGTTCTGACTAGTATCCTTGAGGACGAGGGTTCAATTCCTGGCCTCACTCAGTGGGTTAAGGATCTGGCATTGCTGTGAGCTGTGGTGTGGGTTGCAGACATGGCTTGGATCCCACGTTCCTGTGGCTGTGGTGTAGGCCAGCAGCTACAGCACCGATTTGACCCCTAGCATGAGAACCTCCATATGCCGCAGGTGTGGCCCTATATAAAATAAAATAAAATAAAATAAAATAAAATATAAAATAAAATAGTGAGATTTTTATGGATTATGTAGGTGGGCCCAGTATAATCAAAGTCAGGGGATAGAAGAGTTAATGTCAGAGCCATCTGATATGAAAGAGACTCAACTAGCGTTTCTGGTTTTGTAGCTGGTGGAAGAGGCCATCAGCCCGGGAATGTGGATGTCCTCCAGCAAGGCAAGGAGATAGAGTCTCCAACAGAGGTTCCAGAAGAAACATAGCCCTGCTGACATCTTGGTATCAGCTAGAAAGACTTATTTCAGACTTTGGAACTACAGAACTATAAGGTAATCAATTCGTGTTGTTTTAAGCCGCTAAGTTTGTGGTGATTTGCTACAGCAATAGGGGACTTATGCAATATGCATTACTTTGTTTAAAATTTATAAGGACCCTAGAAGATGTATACAACTGTGGGCCTTAGTTTGCACAGGAGGAAACCACAGATCAGAAGACCTGTTTAAGGTAACACAACTGGTAAAAGCTGTGGACAGGGCTGGAATTAGTCCTATAGGAATCTAGAGTTTGTGTTTCTCTCTACCGTTTTGGGTTCTCTATCCTCTAATCTGTTGGTATGTCTCTCTCTCTCTTTTGCTTTCTCCTCACTCTCTCCCTATCGCCTACCACCCCAGTGCACTCAGGTGTAGGCTTGGCCACCAGCAGGTATTCAGTATCTCAGTAAGAATGCAATACAGGCGTGGAGTCAGACAAATCTTCATTTAAATCCAATTACCAGCTGTGTGGATGAACACAAATTATTCAATTTGAGCCTGTTTCCTTTATCTCTAAAAGAAGAGAAATAATTTCTACCATGTAGGGTGAAAGAAAACATTCAGTGAAATAATGTATGTAAAAAATGTCCAACAAAGAGCCTTGTATAGATTTTGTTTTTAATACGTATGATTTATAGTTGGTGAGAACTATTTCTTTGTTCTAATGACTCTGGGAAGCCTGTTTTTCCTCTCCATAAGTTTTTAGGTTTTGCTTACACCTTTTTCATATCTGTCAGCTCCAGATTCAGAGACGGTGGTCCATGCCTCTGGCACAGAATTACAATTACAAACTAGGGAACTATTAACTGAGTACAAGTGGAGAGGAAGTGGCTTTTAGTAGTGTGGGCACCAGTGATCCATAATTTGAATCCAGTCAGTAGCAAAGATGGACTGTTGGTAATATATATGTATCCCATGGTATCACATCATAGAGGAACAAAAGAAAAAACAAACAAACACACAAACAAAAAAAACCTGGACTCTTCCTTCTATATAAATTTGGTCACTCTGTTGTGGGAACCTAAAAAAGGGGATGCCTCTATCAGAAGTCAGATTAAGTTGGCCTTCTGCTTTCTGATTATGAGTTTCTAGGCTGAGTTTTCTCAGAATATCACGTCTTTCATTCAGTCAACATATTCTGTTAGTCTAGATACTTCATTAGCTTCGTCAAAAGCTCTCTGGAAAATTCCTTTTAGGAGTTCCTGCTGTGGCGCAGTGGGTTAAGAATCTGGCTGCAGCACCTCAGGTCCCCAGCCTGGAGTGGGGGGTTAAAGGATCCAGAGGAGGTCACGGCTCTAGCTTGGATTCAATCCCTGGCCTAGGGATTTCCATATGTCACTGGTGCAGACATTTAAAAAAAAATCAATTATTGCATTTGGACTGGATAAGAAATTCTGCTGTATAGCACAGGGAACTATAGTCACTTTTGATGGAACATGATGGAGGATAACGTGGGGAAAAGAATATATATGTGTGTGTGTGTGTGTGTGTGTTTGTGTGTGTGTGTGTTTGTGTGTGTGTGTGTGTGTCTGGGTCACTTTGCTATACAGCAGAAATTGACAGAACATTGTACATCAGCTATAACAGAAAATGTAAAAATCTTAAAAATTTTTAAAAATTCCCTTCAGTTCTTCAGTCAGAATTTTTTCAAAATTAAAAATAAAATTTCTAATCTTTTAAATAGCTATATTCAAAAGTAATCTTTGATGATTCTCCTCAAAGATAACCCTTGATGATTCTCCCCAGAAGTGTAGATGTACACTTCTTTTAGAGGGTCTCTGCAGTTCTGGGTTGTCCAATACAAGCTCTGATGCATAAGATAGATTCAATACGGATTCACTGAATGAGTGAACTGTCAAGTGAACATGGAGCCACAATTGTTGTCAACAATTCATTCATGGAAATAGATTCCTTCCTCAGTGGAAAGGGAAGTATGTCAGAGTGAGTACACTTTCCCAAAGGACCACAACCTAAGTGGTCCAAAAGTCTTTGACTGTGTCAGCCATTTGAATGGACACTCCTTGCACCCAAGGAGAGAAACTGAGAGAGGAAATAAAAAGCCTCCTTGGGAATTGTGTTTTGTTCTAAAAAACTCAGCGGTACTAAACTGTATGCATCGCTAATGGCTTTTTCAAAGTGTGTTGAACCCACTTATGCACAGGGTTTGGGAGAACAATTTTTACATGTGGGAAATACCATTACGACTTAGGTACTGTGATTTTGTTTTTTTCTGTAACACTTTTGTCTTTGCAGCTCTCTTCATTCGGACAATCTTTGTCCTGCTTCTTGTTTCATATTCTTTGAACCAGCTGCAAAGGCAATGAAAGCAGCAAGATAACTGAGCAGAATGGAGTATTTATAGTGATAAAAATTTATTAAGCTCATCATGATTACCCATGACAGGGGGCTATCTTAGCCACATCAATGATTGCTATAACTTCTAATGATCCTGTATCATCTGTGCTCTTTCTTATACTCTAGAATGTTTACTACATGTTATAAAAGTATGAAGACACAGGTATCCAGAGCCACTGACAAAGTATTTCTAATCTGTTTATTGTTCAGGCTGCATTTACTCACATTTTAAAATCTGCTCTGCAAAATATATAGATGAACACAGAAGCATACCTTTGAAGACTTCCAAAAAGTAATTTAACCCACTCTACTGCCTTAAGTAGTTAAATATTCAGACCATCAAGGGCATATGGTTGTAATTTCCTTTTCAAAAGCCACCAGGCTTGAAGTCTCCACAGTACCTTAATTAGACTTTTTTGGTACTCCATCACCTTTTGGACATTAAGTTTTGCTATAACTTGAGTAAATAAGAGCAAATCCATTCCCTTGTGGAGATGGAAAAATATTTCATATCTCCTTTATCCCACTAAAGCTGTAATAGAATTCACTTCTCAAGACTGATCACAGAACTTTCTCAACTGCCTTAACTCTTTCTCACCATTATTGTTATCACTGACTTTAATAACTTCAGACATTCTTTGGTCCCTAGATACAAATTTCATTCTTTGTATTTAAGGACAAAGGCAACAAATCAGGTACTGGAAGAGGAGAAATAGAAATGAGGAATTCTGCCCACATCTATAGTTTAGTAATACTGATTCATAAACACTAAGCAGACACATATATTGACTGCTTAAATTCAAAATCAGTTCACATGCCAAATCTTGAGCAGGAAGGTGAGTTCATAATCAATAAAAGGCTATTAACCTTTATTTATTTATTTCCTAATTAATGAAAGGTTATTAATCTTTATTTATTATTTATTTATTTTCTTTAACTGAACGTCATTGACAGAAGAACATTTCACATAGAAACATTCAAAGAAACCTGAAAGAGCCTGAGGCATTTATGTAATCTCATGGGAAACAATCACATGAACTACAGAAACAGGGAACAAACACAGAGTGAAAATGAAGGGGGCAAACTTCATGGAGAACTGGGATTGTCCTTGCTCTCCAGACTTAACAGTAGCCTTGACTTCCAGGACTGGCTCTACTTGAGTTTCCTGTCATTCAGATACTGGCTTATAATAATTTCTTATTCAAGAGGCTTCTCCTCACATGTGACTAGGTGTCTTTGTATCTCTTCCTCTCTCTTTATTCTAATTTTCTCTCCACTTCTCCAGTTTTTCTATGACTGCTTTCAACACTTTCTACTTTCTACTGCTTTTCTCTGGCTTGCAAAATTCCACCACAAATGAATACCTGATTGAATCAGTAGTCATCCTTCAGCAAGGAGGAATACTTTTGACTGAGAGTCTCATGCCAAACACCTCATAGATCCAGGCTTTCAACTTGTTCCAGACTCCTCTTTCAAATCTGTGATCCGAGCAACAGAATCATGTGACAGCTGTGACAACCTTGGTGTAAGGAACTGACCACAATCACTTATTTCAAATGAGGTTGTGAATGTGACAAGTACTTCATGCCATCAAGCTCATGGTAAAGAACTTTCTAAGTATAATGACTAAAAATTATTCCTTACGCAGTCCTGTGTGGCATACCATGAAGAATGCAACACATTAATACACTTGCAATGCAGTAGTATGCCCTACTGCATTTTATGTAAGGATTTGCCAAAGATAGTCATTTTATTTAACAACCTCAGGGGTAACCTATAAAGAACAATGAGTTCAGTGTTCTGAGAGGGAAATGGTGAGAAAGGGTAATGCGAAAAAAATAAAGAACACATCGTGGTATCTGTTCTCACCCCAAAAGAAGGATAGACACTCTGCCAATTTCTAAAGCTTCCATTGTGCTAATATTCCAACTGGAACTGTGGTGAGGAGGGGTGGCAGTAAATGCCACTTTACAATTGAAAGCCATTCACAACTTCAAGGGCCAAAACCTTTCCAATGCTGAGGTCTAAAGAGTGGAGAGGTGAACCTGCCATAGAATGGACAAGATAAGAGGGCTGGGACTGCTTTTCAGTCACCTCCTGGATCTTTACCCTTGGGTGTAAGAAAGTCTTTCCAGATGGAGAGACCATTTTTCAACCACATTAAACCATTCATGCTTTCCAGACTTGGAAATTTTCAATGATTGCCATTAATTTATATGTTTACTCATTCAACCAACTTTTACTGCAGATCTAATATATGTTGAATTACATAAAAAGTGAATCGTATATAATCCTTGCCTTATAAAATGTATAAAAAGATAATTGCAGTATATCTTATTACATTTTATATATAGCAATATAATAAAATTTTTATTCAAAATGCTACAGACACTCAGAGGAAGAAGCTGCATCACTGGGTAAGAATACTGGGTAAAGGAAGAAAGTCGGACCTTCAAAGATGGCTAAGAGTATTCTAGATGAGAGTCAGTGGAGAGTTTACTGTAAGAAGAGGGATCAGATTGCAAACATTCACACTCATGAAAAATTGATGTTTTTAATATTGTCAGGATTTTCTGAGAGAACAGAGGGTCAAGTTTGTGGGTGATGTGGCATAAAACTGGACTAGACAAATGATGTGAACCAATAATCACCACCTAAGCTTCTAAAAGAAGTTCCAATAAGCAAAGTAATTGATTATACTTATTATGTATGTATCTTGATAATTATAATTTAGTATGAATTTTATTTTTCAAAAAAAATTTTATTACAATCAAACTAACAAGGCATAGTACCTGATAGTAATAATTTCAAAGGAAGTTAGATCTCATTGAAATTTTAGCCTTGCCATTTATTAGTTGGGTGATATTAATAAGTACTTAACCTTTCTAAGGCTGTTTCATGTATAAAGAGAGGATAATAAGACTACACAAGGCTGTTTTAAATTTTAAATTGATATTACACATGACTACAGCTTATATGACGAATATTCAATGAATGTGACTATAATGAAGTTTCTAGATAGTTGTTTTCAAATATAGTTTAGCCATGAAAGTCTTGTCAAATGTTAGAAGCCCTGTATGTAAAATAGATTAACTCTGATCTGCTCTGTTTGAAGCAGAAGTGAGGGTCCCCTGAAGCCTGCAGGTTCCCACTCTCTCCCAGCCTCACTTCCACCCAGGGAACCCCTAAGGGCCCTGCAGATCACAACTTGAAAAGAATCGTACTATCACACAGCTGCCTTTCTTCACAATGAATTCTTGAGTAAGCAGATGAATTAACCTTTATCTAGAGTTCTCTTTTCTAGGATTTATTTTCTTTGGAACACCGGCATTCAAAACATTCCTCTTTTTAGTACGGGCACAGTGTATTATTTAAACTCTATGGTGAGTCTCAGGCTTTGCTACTTTATATTCTTTAAATCAGTAACTGTGATAAACAATCATTCTAAAACATTTAACTACATATACACGCATGATACTTTCAAGCAAATTAGAAAAATCTTCCCCTCTGTATGGACTTCCTTTGGGTGGAAAAGTTCTCATGACTATATGGCTTGGTAAGCCAATGGCTCCTCCATGCAGATTAGAAAAAGCCAGCCCTTTCCTTAACAAACCCAGACCTGAGCTTGGTGGGTTGAGCAATATGGTTAAGTAATTACATGGCCCCTTTGCTAGAACGTTGGTTTAGTGAACTCACATAATGATCCACAAAGTACTATTTACATATTATTATTTTTAGCCCCAATCCTAATTTAGCAAAAGACAAAAAGTGAGTTCAAATTTATTCTAGGTCTTGTTTAAAATCTCAGTTTTTAGAGAATTCCAAATGTAGGTAATGTTTTATAGTTATTCTTGTGCCTTTGGTGATTGAAATAGAAACTTTCTTGTGTGTCCATTTGTCCCTTGAAATATCTGTGATGGTATCATTTCAAGCTCTAAACAACAGCCTGGTCCAAAGTCTAAGCAATGAGGTGCCACTGGTAGGCAGAGGAAGAGAAATACATCTCTGAGCATTCTATGAGAATAAACTTTACAATTGTTGAGCACTGGCTATTTTCAGGCATACCTTTAGGCAAGATATCCCATTTAGAGGTACAAACATATGAGAAAATAGTCAGAAAATAGTTAGTCTATCCATAACGAATGAATACGACCTTTGATAGTGGAAAGCTTTAAAATTCTGTTTTCCAGATGGATGTGAGCCTGAAGCATTAGAATAGGAAAGGCAGCTTAAAGTAGTTAAGACTATTCACTAGGCACGAACAAGATCTGGGTTTGAAAATACAGGTTATATCAAAGTTCACCATCTGAATTCAAACTGCCTGGGCCCAGGTATCCTTATTTGTAAAATAAAAATATTACTTCCCTGACACAATTGTTATAGGGAATAAATAAGATAACCTAGATGACAGTGCCTACAGCCAAAGGAATACAGCTTCTTTCTAAATAATTAATCATTTAGAATAATTTAATCTAAACTTCATCTTTATTCACTTTGTAGCCTGGAGCCCCTGATCTGGAACAGTGCTGCCCAACAGAATATTTCAGAAAATTCTCTCTCGTGATGGAAATATTCTGTATTTGTGTTATTCAGTATGGTGGGCACTAGAAGCATAGGGCTATTAAGTATGAGAAATATGGTCAGTGTGACTGAAGAATTAGATTTTTTTAATTGCTTAATTTTAATTAATTCAAATTCAAAGAGATACATGCAGTTAGTAGCTACAGTAGGGAAGAGCACACTTCCAGAATAGAATTTGACCTCCATAAGGTAGCCTCATTATAGCTTAATTTCCAGCAATAAGTTTTTAAGAAAGACAATATTTAGTTCTTCAAACATTTTTAGGGCAGGAGGTTCTTAAACTGGAATCAAAGGTCAACATGAACACCTGAAATTATATGATGACCATGTTAAGTTCAAAGTACATTCTTCTGAGAAAAGGATTCATGCCTACCCTTAGATTTAGACAGTGGATGTCTTACAAAATATATCTCACAAAATAAAAACAAATAATTAAAAATAATAATATACCTAAGTTCCTTAAACCTTCCCTAAGTTAAAACTTTCAATCAAAAACATACATGCACCCCCATGTTCATTGCAGCACTACTTACAATAGCCAAGACATGGAAACAACCATCGATAGATGCATGGATTAAGAAGATGTGGTATGGTACATATATACAATGGAATACTACTCAGCTGTAAAAAAGAATGAAATAATGTCATTTGCAGAGACAAAGATGCAATTAGAGAGTTTCATACTAACTGAAGTAAGTCAGAAAGAGAAAGACAAATACCATACGATATCACTTATATGTGGAATCTAAAATATGGCACCAATGAACCTATCTACAAAACAGAAACAGACTCGTGGACATAGAGAACAGACTCGTGGACATAGAGAACAGGCTTGTGATTGCCAAGGGGACGGGAGGAGGAAATGGGATGGATGGAGAGTTGGGGGTTGGTAGATGCAAACATTTAGAATGGATAAGCAATGAGATCCTATTGTACAGGGAACTATATCCAATCTCTTGGGGTAGAACATGATGGAAAATAGTATGAGAAAAAGAATGTATATATATGTACAACTGGGTCACTATGCTGTACAGCATAAATTGACACAACACTGTAAATCAACCATACTCTAGTAGAAATAAAATAATAAAATAAAATGTCCGAACTGCTGTTAAGAAGACAGAGATACCCAAGGCACTGTATTAACTCCTATAACTCTAATTGTTTCTATTAACACTAAAATCTAAGTGAGGCTTTCAGTGAAAATATGTAAAATGTGGAATTTATAAAAGCATTCCACCTGATTTAGATCAAAACTAGTAAACACATTTAATATAATCAATTACATGTTAGTTACATGTTTCATTTCATTGATTTCCTCTAAAATATTAAATAGTACAGAAATGTACAAACAAAAAGGTGCAATTTTCCCACCTCCTACACTGTGTCTACTCCTACCGCAGAAATAACTATATCAATGATGTGTTATGTATTCCTCCAGACTCTTTTTCATCACCCATACATATCTTTTATTTAGGGGTGTGTGTGTGTGTGTGTGTGTAGAAATATTGACTTACACTATTTGTGGTAGCTTGAATAATGACACCAAAGATGTCCACATCTAATCACTGGAACCTGGGAATTTCTAACCTTACCTGGCAGAAAGATCTGTGCAGGTGTGGTTAAACTAAGAGATGCAGAGATTATCCTGGATTATCAGGCTGGATCCAGTGTAATCACAAGGATCCTTAGAAGAGTGAGGCAAGAGGATCAGAATTAGAAGTAGAAAATGTTATGACAGAAGAAAATGGGGGGTATTCAAGGAAGGGGACACAATCCAAGGCATGAAGGCAGCCTTCCAAAATGAAGAAGGGCAAAGAAATTGATTGAATCTCCCCTGAAGAAGGAACATAGTTCTGCTGACACCTTGATTTTAGACTACTGACATCCAGAACTATAAGAGAATAAACATGTGTTCATTTAGCTACTCAATTGTGGTAATCACAGCAGCAATAGGAAATGAGAACACTGTTCTTAGATTTTTTTAACTTACTATAACTCATGCATCCTTCCATGTAAGTACATAAGTGTACGCAGTGCTACTCCATTCTTTATGGTAGTTGTTTAGAACATCAGCTTGTCTCCCCTCATACTGTTATGCATAAAGTTTCCACACACACCCTTGGTTACTTATCTTTGAGAATTTGTCCAGATGGTTTGGTGGAATAGATGACTTCAGAGAGGAACTGCTTGGCAAAAAGACAAAGTTACATATGATAAATATACTGTTATTCAGAACACCTTCTCCCCTCCCTGAAGAATATCTCATTAACCAGAGTTTATGCTTCGTTGCTCTGTAGCCAAAAGACTTGGTCATGCGACTTTCCCTGGCCAACAAGATGTCATCAAAGGGAGGTGAGTCCCTGAGAGTGGGCACCTTAGAAACTAGGATGTGTTTGTTTTCTTTCCCACTGCCACGAGATATTCCACATAAAGGCTAATAGGGTGTTAGCTGACACACGATGGATATGTAGGGAGAGAGAGAGAGAGAGAGAGAAAGAAAGGAGAGAGAAAGAAAGAAAGAGAGGGAGGGAGGGAGGGAAGGAGAAGGAGGGAGGAAGGAAGTAGGAAAAGAAAAGAAAAGGAAAGAAAAGAAAAAAAGAAAGCCTTCAAGGCTGTAAATGACTTTAGTTATGGGGCTCTTGAGCACAAGAATGTAAATTAACCTAAACTGCCTGGTGACGGATGTGCATTTAAAATGGTCATAATTCTACCAACTTGCCTTTTGAAGAGCTGTTCATGTCCACCAACATTGCTTCAAATGTCTTTTTTTTTTTTTTCACACTTTTATTCCCAGTACATAGCAATCATTTCTAACTTTTGCTTTTCTCTTGGGAAAAGAAAACGGTCTTTCGCTGTTTTAACCTCTATTTTCTGATTTCATACAAGGTTCCTTCATATGTTTATGATTCAACTGCATTTCCTCTTCCGTAAAACATTTACATGGTTGTTGTCCATTCTTATCTAGGGTTCTTTGTCATTTGCATATAGATTTTCTTAAGTGCTTATATGTTAAGAATATTACTGCTTGCTTCATTTGTCCATATTTTAATGATTCATTTGATTCTTTACTTTATGGGGGCTTTCACCACACAGAAGTAGTTAATATGTTTATATGAACTAGTTTCCTTTGAATTAAAATATAACTCAAGAAAAGACTAAGCTCTTAGTCACTACATAGTCTACTCTGAATGGTAGTTCACTTAGAAGCCCGGATGACAACTTCTCATTCAATATCTGATTTTGAGCCAAAGCACCCACCAAGAATGTTTATCACAAACATATGATGGATTGGAAAACTGGGAAAGAAAAGACCAGGGAAAGAAAAAAAGACCAAGGCCAGAAAAAGGCCTAGGCACAAAAATGTTAAAGGATGAAGCAAGGATCAAAGTAAATGCAAAAATTATAAATGATATTATTAAAAGCATATTAATAATTTGGCAACATATAATAACAGTCACAAAAATGTTTATAAATTACAGGTAAACAGTGGATACTGTAAATTTTCCCCTCCATTTTTTTTTCTTTTTTTCCTCTTCAGCAGCACTTGTGACATATGGAAGTTCTTGGGCCAGGAGACAAATCCGAGTTACTGAGACCTACACCACAGCTGTGGCAACACCAGATCCTTTAACCCACTGTGCTGGGCTGGGGATTGAACCTACAACTCTGCTGTGACCCAAGCTTCTGCAGTCATATTCTTAACGCATTGCACCATAGCAGGAATTCCTTATCCTCCTCTTTTTAAAAAATTTCTTTTAGCTAAATTCCTAGAAGTAGGATTTTTTTAATTAAGGTTAATCATAGTAGCACTACCTAAGACAGTGAAAATTTGAAAGTAACTAAGACACAGATATTATTATAATTAGACAATTTGGTTGGGTAAAATATGACATATCAGTGGACTGAAATATAATGAACCCGTTAAAAATTAATCAGTAAAATGATGTGGAATCCTGAGCCAATCTGAATGTCTTTTTTTTTTTTTACATAAAACCTTTTCTGTCTTGTCCAGTTTTGTTCTCTTCTCTGTTTTTATGTAACTTTGTTCCTTTAGTATAACATTTATCAAGATACAGCCTGTTTATTATTTTCTTCCTCTCTAGACATCAAGGTCTCCAGAGCTAGATTTATGTATTTTCTTTTTTGATATACAATTCAGGTTTTCTTACTTAAAATGTATTTATCCATTTATTCAAGAAAAATAGAAAACAAAATTGCATGCAGATCACAAATGTAACTATATATACTTACATGAATATGTTGATATAGCTTAGAAGGGAACAAAGAAATGAAAATAATACAGCACAGCCATAGCCTTATAGATGCTATTTCAAATCATTTTCTTATAAGAAAGTGTTTTTTTAATGCAAAATGATATAAAAAAATTTATATGGCTTATATTTCTTCTACCCAGAGACAGCCATTGCTAGTGGGTCTATTCTTTTAGAACTTTTCTATGCCTTTTTTACAAACATTATGGAGAGTATTGTACCTATAAACATCGTTTACTCTACTCCCCCCCATTTTCAATTTAAAGTTACTTTTGAAAGTTAATTACTAAACCCACATAAATAGTTTGACCTATGTGATCTGCAGCACTCAAAAGAAAGGAGCAAAGCAAAGCAAGTCTCTTCAAAGTGATGAGGCACCAAGAACAGAGACTGTTCATGGAAATGGTGATAACCTCTTTCAAGCAGCTGAATTCATTCTATTTAATTTTGTTTTATTGGCAAGCAAAATGACCAGTCCCTAAGCCAGTCACTTACACATAGGAAGAACGACAGAAAACAGCTTAGCAGGAAACAGGAAGTTTTAGAAAGAATCCCCAAAAGACAACTCTTGGGAAAAGAGGAAGCAGAACAACCTGGAAGTTGTATAGTGCTGTCTAATAGTCTTAATAATCTGACTTTATTATGAAATAAGGTGAAGATAAGAAACATGGTCATATTTAAGTCTGTAAATCACAAGCGCAAAATACACTATGGCAGGAGGGGGGGTGTCTCACTAAACTACAGATAAGAGAGTTTCTATAGATGGAGAAAAGAGCATCAATAAGTACTTGCTTTAGCTTTCCCATGAGGACAAAATAAAGTCCTTGGTGAGGAGATCTGGTACTAGAAAATTCCTCTGTGACCTAGTCCTTCCACATTTGGGAATAAAGCTTCCCCATTCCCATCCCCCCCACACAAGACTTCATTCAATATGGTCCTCCTTCAGTTGGTAACAACGGACGTTCCTATCTAGAGGAAGTCAGTTATTTCTCCAATATGACTGCTTCATGGACAAAAAGACTATCCAGAGGTAGAGCTACCTTCCGTGGTCTGAACATCTATAAAACAATGGCACTCCTCCAATGCTAGTCAATAGACTTCAATGAGGGGGTTAGTCTACACCCTTCTTGCACAATAGAGTAGTCACTAATCATGTATGGCTATTTAGCACTTTAAATGAGGCTAATGTGATTCAGAGATGAATTTTTAATTTCATTTACATTTAATCAGTTAAAAATTAAAATAGCCACATGTGGCTAGCAGCTACCGCATTGGACAGCACAACTATAAGCAGTGCCTTTGTGCTTATCACTTAAAAGGGCTTTTTCTGATCTAAGTTAAAGTAGATCCAGATAGACTGGTCCAATCAAATCAGATGCCATGATAATGGCCTTTACCTAGTCTTACCCACTATCGAGGTTTGCATGTGTGAACAGTGTAATGACTGTGCCTGATATAAATAGGCATCATGATGCCAAATTCCAGGCATGCATAAACTGTGTAGAATTTTTCTTTTTTCTTTTTTCTTTTTTGTTTCATTTTGTTTTTAGGGCCACACTAGCAGCACATGGAAGTTCTCTGGCTAGGGGTCAAGTTGGAACTACACCTGCTGGCCTACGCCATAGCCACAGCAAGGCAGGATCCGAGCTGCATCTTAGACCTACACCATAGCTCATGGCAATGCCAGATACGCAACCCCAGGAGAACTCTGGGAACTTCCCAGTGTGTAGAGCTTGATGTTTGAAAACAGAAATTCTCGGCGCTAAAGTACTTTTCCCCAGATTCCCTCATCTAGGTTGGGCACATAGTCACTAATACTATATAGATGCTGACAATTTTTTGGTCTCTGACCCTTATTGTTCAATAATATAGCTAATAAGGAGAAAATGTATATACATAGGAATTTTATATCTAAAAAGGGAAATTGCAGTCTTAAGGCTGAGTTTTCAACTACAAGCACGTAGTTTTTGATAACCTGGGAACAGGATGTTCTAAGTACACCCATAAACTCATGACCACTTTTTTTCCCATCTCTCAGCTCTAGGTGTTCAGACCTGTTAAGCAATCTCTCATGAGAAGCCACAGTATTTGCTTTCTGCTTGTCTTCTTTCCTTGGCTGAACCATCAGAATAAATGGAATAAAAGATTTAGGGTGATGAAATCAGTGAGATAAAACTAAAGTGTACTACTGAGCCACTAAATGGAAGGGATGAACTTGAGGAAAACACTTGAATGGAGGAGAAATTAAGAAGGTTGCATTAAGCTTACTGAAAGATGTATCTGCAGAGATATTGCAGATAGCTCATTTGTTAATGACCAGCTCTAATGGAAATTCAGCTCAGGGATCTTTTTCTGCCTTTGGCTTCTTGCTGTTTGCCTTCTAACGGACTAGCTCAGCTCTGAGTGCA
The DNA here is from genome assembly GCA_004024745.2 of Catagonus wagneri. Taxonomy (NCBI): domain Eukaryota; kingdom Metazoa; phylum Chordata; class Mammalia; order Artiodactyla; family Tayassuidae; genus Catagonus; species Catagonus wagneri. Next base: position 13,237,202 of record PVHT020000140.1, read on the forward strand.
GTAGGGGCTTTTGTGGATTAAGGTGAGATTTTGAAAGGCTACGTTTTTTAAAATGTGGTTTTCCTAGAACCTGAACCGATTAGGGAAGTAAATGAGAGACAAACTGCTGCAGGGCTCTGAATAGGAAATGATCTGTGAGTAAATTGAACAAGCCAGAAGACAGTAAATAGGCAATTAACATTCATTTTGGCAAATCTGCACCTGTTGGAGCTGAAGCTACAAAGGGAAACATGAAGGAGAATGACAGAGTAGACCTGTCAAACATCGTGGTATCAAAATATGTTAAATCTTGAGCTTCATGAAATCATGAGTGTAAATTATAGGAAGCTGCAAATTCAGCAAGGCATCAAGAAAGACACAATCCACAATGAAATTGTGTCTTAGTCATCTTTTCCTTGCCTAAGTGTGCCTGTAGAGTTATGGATTCAGTGGGGCTGGTAGCATTCTTTTAGATAATTGTTATCCTTGGGGATTCAGGAAGTCTTGATAGATCTTGTGAGGGGCAGGACTGTTGGCAGAGAAAGTTAAGGACCCCTCTCATTCTCTTTTCCATCTGCTGTTTCCTTTCTGTTTTTACCTCTACCATCATCTTTCAAAGACTCACTGACTGGAGATAGTGACAGTGAGGTTAATAGCTCTGTCTTGGATCTTGAGCCTGGGCAAATACAAGGCCCTCGAGCTTACAGGGTACAGCCTAATGGAGCCTTTGGAATGATTAGGCTCATGCTTTGGGATCCACATGGCTAACTCTGCTTTCCTGGGAAGGGTTCCATGTCCCCCATATTTGTCTCCTTTTCTTAGGATTCCTTATTTACCATCTAAATTCTAAATGTCTCTCATAAAGACATTCCCTGAGACTTATGGCTGATCTTTGTGAGCCTTTGCTCCAGTTTAACTGGGTCTTCTAAGTTAAACCTTCTAAAAATGATCCCCTAAGATAAATATAAATGTTTGGAAGTCTAGACCCTATGGCTGGCCTTCAGAAAAGATATTCTGCATCTAGCTTGTGTTAATTACATGGATTAGGAAAAAAATGGCCTTTGCAGGGAAAGTCCCCGTGACAGAGGCATCCTAATGTAAAGCACCTAAGATAATAAAATGGTTTATAAGGAATTGTCTCATCTAGAGACAATTTAGACAACTGAACATTTCTCTAATTCTTTTTTATTTTTATTTATTTAAGTTTATGTTATTTTTATTTTTTTCATTATAGTTGATTTACAGTGTTCTGTCAGTTTCTACTGAACAGCAAAGTGACCCGGTCATACTTACATAGTCTTTTTCTCACATTACCCTCCATCATGTTCCATAACAAATGACTAGATATAGTTCCCTGTGTTATATAGCAGGATCTCATTGCTTATCCACTCCAAATACAGTATTTTGAATCTATTAACCCCAAATTCCCAGTCCATCCCATTCTCTTCCCCTCCTCCTTGGCAACCACAGTCTTTTCTCATGTCCATGATTTTCTTTTCTGTGGAAAGTTTCATTTGTGCTATATATTAGATTCCAGATATGAGTGATGTCATATGATATTAATTCTCAAGCTGTTTTTATATACCCCCTCAAGAGGCAGAAGAATGAGCTGTAAATAGCTTCTAAGACTCTGATATTTATACCCTATATGCCAGGCTATATTTAATACAACATTGCTATCTAGGGAGATGGTAACAGATAATCTCCATAATCTGTACATAGAAAAACCAAGTTATAAATTCTCTTTCCTTCCTTCCTTTCCTTTCCTCTTTTTTTTTTTTTTTCTTTTCAGGGAGTGAGACATATGGAAATTCCCAGGCTAGGGGTCAAATCAGAGCAGTAGCTGCTGACCTATGCCATAGCTACATCAATGCAGGATCCAAGCCATGTCTGCAACCTACAGCAGAGCTCACAGCAACAATGGATCCTTAACCCAGTGAGCGAGGCTGAGGATTGAACCTGCATCCTCATGGATAATACTCAGATTCGTTTCTGCTGCACCATGACAGGAACTCTTCTTCTTTCTTTACTATGCTAAATCTTTATTTACACATTTAAAATTCTTTCTTTGGAAAATTTTCTAATACCTAAAGATTACTCCCTAATTATCTCAGTTGATAATGTTTTTTTTCTTTTTTGTTTAAAAGCTATAGCAGAATCCCCTTGCTAGGGATGCCAAGAAAACATACCACAAATTGAGTGGATGAATGCAAGAGAAACATCTTCACCCACATTTCTGGAGACTAGATGTTTGAAATCAAAATGTCTGAAAGCTCTGAGGGAGAATCCATTCCAGGTCTCTCTCCCAGCTTGAGAGGGGGGTTGGGTGCTGCCAGAAATCCTTGGCATTTTTTGGCTTGTAGATGCCTCTCTTCAATCTCTGCCTTTGAAGAACAGCTTTACATGACGTTCTCCCTATGGCTCTACATCTTCATGGGGCTGTACTCTTGTATGTATCCAACTCCAGTAGGACCTCATCAAAAGAATTACATCTGTGACAACTCTAGAAACAGAACCCTATTTCTAGATAAGGTCACATTCTGAGTGACTGTGAATCAGGGCTTCAACATATCATTTTGTGGTGGACACAGTTCAACACCTCCCTCCAGTCAAAACCCTCCAGTGGCTCCCATTGCATTTAGGATAAAGCCCAAATTCTTTGGCCTTTTTCTGTCTCTCCAGTCTCATCACCTACCCATGATCTAAATTTTAATTCCACAAAACTGCCTACTGGGAATTCCCACTGCAGCACAATGGGGATCAGCAGTGTCTCTGCAGCACCAGAACACAGATTCAATCCCTGGCCCCAGCACAGTGGGTTAAAGGATCCAGCATTGCTGCAGCTGCAGCATAGGTCACAACTACAGCTTGGATCTGATCCCTTTCTGCAAATGCCATACACTGTGGATCAGGCAAAACAAAACAAAACAATTACCCTCTCCCCCAAAAAAATCTGTCTGCTGTTTCTCTGCCTGTGTTGTGTCCTCTCTTCCTTCATAACATGCTGTAATAATGATCATTCACATTTATATTACCCTGCCACATGTCAGGTACATGTTGATATAATAAGATTTACAGTAACACTGTAAGGTAGGTTATTCCACCTGCTCCAACTTTTCAGAGGAGGAAATTAAGCCCAGAAAAATTAAGTAAATTGCCCAAGGTTATAAGGGTGAGAATTCAGGCAACGTGGGCCAGAGGTTCTTAATAATGCATTTTACAATCTTTATGGTAGGAGGTTGAGGGAGAGGCTTTCAGAGGAAACTCCCTCTCATTCTTCAGGATTCAGTTTAGTAGTTCCTTCCTTAAAATGTTTCCTCTCCCTTCAGAACCCCTGTGTGTCCTCCTCCCACTTCCAGTCTGATCTGGTACCTGTGATGTCTGCTCCCCATCACACTGTGTTACCTGTCCAACCCGAACGCTTCCCAAGATTCACATTATTCAGCCTCCTCATGGAGTACTGTTATAAAAACACACCCCAGCCACCCAAAGTAATTAAAAACAAACTCCATTTTTTATTGGTGACTTGTGAAAAACACAAGAACAGATCCAATTAATAACCCAGAAGTCTCCAAAGCCTCCAGCCTGTACAAACTCAGTCTCTCCTTCCCCAAAGCTATGGCAGGGCTACTCATTCAATTCCCCAATTAAAAAGAAAAAAAAATCCCAGTACCCAGACCGCATGACTTATTTTCTCTCTTTGCCCACTACACTTTCTATTTACTCATATTTTATCTTGCAGTTTTTCTGGTGTTCATGTTTCTACTGCAGACAGGAATTCTTCAAGGGTCAGTGTCATGTTAATAAATCCTGGCCCCATCACACCTCTCCCAAAGCACTTATCATATTCTATATTATCCCTCACTACTCAAGCGTACTTTATTCCAATACTTTCCCTCGTGTGGGAAAACTTAAATTACCATTAACTCTCGTCATAATTAATTTTAAAGCTGTAGTGTTTCAATCAATGCAGACCTAAGCCCAAGCATCAAGCTGGTAATATTGATAATATGCACTTATAATTACATATTTCAGTTAAATGTAAAATCTATTATTATACTAATAAAATGTATAAAACTCCGTAATCAACTAGGAAATGGGAGCAGCTGCAACTTCAGTACTTGCCACTTCACAGTTGTTCAGAGACTGTGTAAAGGAGCCTGTAAAAGGAGTTACACAAAGTGCTGGGGAACTATTTTTGCATAATCACAGAACATTTTAAGATTAAGCACTACGTTTTCATACAAGAACACAAGTGGAGATCTACATGTCAAACCAACATTTACCACAAAAGCATAGTGGAAGGATTAAGGTAATTGCCTGATAGTACCTTCCTCATAAGCTCTTAATTAATAGGTGTTACTCCCATCACTTATTATGTTCATATTGCAAAACTGGTCATCCATGTTCCATGTTGTATAAACATAGAATGTTGTATAAACATACAAGAATAGTACTCCCTTTGAGGGGAAGATAAGTATCTTGCACTTCTAGATAGAGTGTATGAGACAAAACCTGACACAACGTACTCACCAAGTGGTAGCTAGCATCACTATTTCCGTAGGATGAATAAGCCCACATGTTTATCCAAGGTGGAATGAGAGATCCCAGGAACAAAAAAGGGGGATATAGAAACCATGACCAGAGCTAAAGAAGGGCAATAGTTAATACAGAAAGAAAAGTATGGACAGGAGCAGCCAGTTGAATATGCTGGTTCCCAAGTTGTGGCTGATAACGGCGCAGCCACAGCTCTGAGCAGAATCTGTTCTTGCATTCTTGCCCTTCCTCGCCTTTGTGGCTCCATTTGGGAACTAAATGGACCAAATGGGATGGTTTGATGGGCAATACTGGCTTATAGTATTTGCCCCGAGTCTTAGTCCCTCTTGGACCACCCAGAGACCATCTTGTGCTCCCACCTCCTTCCCCCTTCACTCATCATTGCTCTGCATCCATTATCTATCCCTTGCTCACTCTGCTCTGAATGCCTTCCATCTATCCCTTGCTCACTCTGCTCTGAATGCCTTCCTTCTGGTTTCTTTCGTTCCCCTGTATCACCATTTATTTCTAGAGTCTAACTATTCCCCATCCATTTTTTTTAATCCATCCATATAAATTTCTTATTTATTGCAGATTACCTATTATGCCAAACTTCTGGGCAGCAATTTTTTATCATTTGCATGCAAAATGACTGCATTATATTTGAGTGGTGGAATCCTGAAGGCCACATTTAATTTGAAACATGCATTTGTGAAACTAATCCTGTCAAATGATGGCAGATATCTCTGTTTACCCGCTAAAGTTGCACAGCCATGTGGCAGTCACAATGTCAACATGGTTTACTCGGCCTGCCAACTCAGGAATTCTGTGATTCTGGGAAAAATTTTCAATTCAGGGCATCTGCATAATTTCATATTATGTTCATAAAAGTCAGACTTATTTCCTGTTTTAATTGCACAACTGTGGATTTGCATTTTTCACAATTACATTTATATGATTATATATTGCATGGTGGTAGGGCTATTGATTTTGAGGTAAATTAAAGGAGTAAAATGGAATCTTGGAAAGACCCATTGAAAGCCTGAAAAAGGTGAGATCAACAGGTGTCTGTCAAAATACCTGAGATGGGCGAGCTATGATTTAATGCAAAGGAGACAAATTGCATGATTCTGGGAGTGACCCAGCAAACAAGCAAGAAACTAGTATCTACCAACCTGCAGATGACATGCAGAAGATAGCAGTCAGTGTAACTCCTGAGACAAACATCCTCTATTTTTGTGTAAATCAATAGAAATTCTCTTCAATTTCAAAATTTCCATGAGCTCAAATAAAAAAAAATCTTTCAAACAAAAGAAGATTTAAGACTTAAGCTCTTGAAATAAGTAAACCATTCCTATCCTGGCAGAAAGAAAAGGAAGGAAGGAAGGAAGGAAGGAAGGAAGGAAGGAAGGAAGGAAGGAAGGAAGGAAGGAAGGAAGGAAGGGAGAGAGAGGGAAAGAAAGAGAGAAAGAAAGAAAGTTAGTTTATGGTCTCATCAGAATAATCATTCAGCTTTTCCACGAGGAGCAAAGCACTGGTTGTATTACTTTTTAAATTATGCCTCCAAAATAATCCCAAACCATCACCATTCAACTTATGAAACTTATAAGAGAAAAGGATGAATTCTTCCTGTGGCTCAGCAGGTTAAGGACCCAACATTGTCTATGTGAGGATACGAGTTCAATCCCTGGACTTGCTCAGTGTGTTAAGGATCTGGTGTTGTCCCAAGCCTCAACATAGGTCACAGACACGGCTCAGACCTTGTTTTGCCATGGCTGTGGCATAGGCTGCATCTGCGGTGCCAATTCAGCTCCTGACTTGTGGACTTCCATATGCTACAGATGCAGCCATGAAAAGAAAAATCTATATAATAGCGAAGGAGTCTTTTCTCCCTTGTTTTCTGCTACAGCAGAACCACAGTCCTAATGTTAGAGCAACCTAAGCAATAATGATCCTTTCCTCTTATTCTACATACAGAGCACACACTTGTGGCTTAGATCACTTAGTTCAGGAAAGATTTAAGAAGGCCCTAGAAAGAGTTGTGGTGTTGGAAGTGGGAAAACGAAAAGAGGAGTCAGATCTGAGATTGTTTAGGGAAAACCTGAAGTATTTTGAGCCATCTGGAAAGAGAGGGGAAAACTAGGTCGGGGGATGGGGGGTGATGGGTTATCAGAAAAGAGCAGAATGAGGAGTTTGCTTCTGAATATTGTTGAGCTTGAAGCAGATATTTCTTGCGGGGATTTCCATGGGACATTTGGAAATGCTGATGTTGAGTTTAGGAGGGAAGTTCAAAGAAGAGATATCTATGTGATTACAACCCTTACAGCTATAAAAAATAGAATTATATCATCAAGGGAGTTTTTGCAGAGAAAATAAGCTGAGAACAGAAACACAATAAGAATAGATGTCAGTGACAAAAAATGAGAACCATGAATATTCAGTGTTTTCTGAGAGAAAGCAGGTATGTTTCAAACAAGGGATGACCGACTTTTCCAAATAGTATGGAAATGGCAGATATGTAACACAAGTTAAAAAGTAATTTAATTTAGTAAAAACAAGGCTATAAATGACCTGTCTTCAGGAAGGCAGTTTCAGCTGAACCATGGGAGCCAGACTACAAGGGATTAAAGAGGCAGTGGCAGGGGAAAAGCCAACTGCTCTTAAGTGAATTAAAAGACTAACAGAAAAAATAGCCCCAAACTATGCACATGGAGTATCTTTCTCAAGACATGCTGGGAAAGAAGAAAAGAAAAGAAAAATACAACACTTGCTTTCAAATCTCTGGATATCAATGAGAAAAAAGGACCCAAAGCAAGAGAGCCATCTGTCTGTGACCGGGTCTTTATTCCACCTGAGTCCACTGACAAGGGGCTGAGCCCAGGGATGGATGACAGTTAAGACTTGGCTAGAGAATTAGTGAGGGGATTTAGCTAGAGGAGAATTTTATATTTGCGTTTTAAAAATCTATTCCTAAAACATTATGCCCTCCAAACTTTTGTTCCCTGGTGAATAGCTCTCTTCGCTTGCCCATAGATTTTTTTCTGGGTAGCAAATTAAAGATTCTATTGTCTTTTTCTGTTTGTTTTTCATTTGTTTTGTTATTTGAGGAAGGAATTGTTTTGTTGTTTTTGGAGACAAGGAGGAAGTAATGTTTGTTGGTAGGAAGAGAGAGTCTTTGAAGAATGAACTGTTCAAGAGTAGAAAGGGGAAATGTGGTGCATTGAGGCCAGCAAGAAAGCAGGCTGAAGGGAATGGAATTACATGCATGGAAAAAGGTGTCTAATTTTGAAGAGAGGAAGCAGGAGGGAAAAAAGGAAGATAATGTGAAGATATCGGAAGATTTGATGCAGAGAAGAATGTTGAAGGAATGCACATCAAGAAACTTTGATGTTGGTCATCTAAGAGTCATGCTTGACTAAAAAGTTTACGCAATAGTGAGAAGTCAAAGCTTGAGGTATTCAGAAAATGTTTAAAACCATCACTGAAGCGAGAGCAGAGCAGCACTGAGGACCCTAAGAAGAGCGTTCAATTTAGTCTCTGGTTGTACTTTCAGGTGAAGGGGAAAAGATAAAGAATCCATGGACCATGTTCTGAATCCTGAGTTTTCTAATTTGTTTATTCTGTTCCATTTTTTCTCTTCCTAAAATCTTCAGGGACCTAATATTTTAAAGCCTGTACCAGACTTCCAATATAAAGTAATCCAACAAAATACTCTTACATTTGAGTTGCAAACTTTTGTTTCCCTGGAAAAGTGAGTCATAAAGGTAATGACATTAATTTTTTGGGGGGGTAGGTCAAACTTCTTATAGCTTCTATTACTGTGTAAAAACTTACAAAAAATTTAACAACTTAAAGCAATGCATATTTGATCTACTCACAATTTCTGTAGGTTAAGTATACAGGCACAGTTGAGTTGGGTATTCTGTTTCATGCTTTTTCATCAGGCTGCAGTCACGGTGTCAGTCACAGCTACGATTTTACCTGGGGAAAGGTCTGTTTCCAAGGTCACGTGGTTTGTGGAAGGATGCAGTTCTTGGCAGGGTGTTAGGCTGATGGTCTCAACTCTTTGGTGGCTCTTATCCCAAGGCTACTCTCAATTCCTTGTGGTTGAGTCCCTTCCTATGGCAGCTAACTTCATCATGGCCAGCAAGGGAAAGAGTAAACATAGAGTCTGATAAAAAAAAAATAGAAGTTGCAGTCTTAGGTAACATAATTAGAGAAGTGACATCCCATCATCTTTGTAGTTTTCTATTGATAGAAGTAAGTCATAAATCTGCCCACACACAAGGGGATTAGATTACACAAAGTCACTGCTACAAGGAGGTGGGGGTAATTATAAGCCATTTTATAATATTTCTATCTTAGAAATATGTCTATCTTCTATCTTAAAGTAGTAGTATTCTCTATGTGGCAGCAAAATGACCATAAAGGAAGAGAAATTAGACTTGTAGAGGATATCTCAGAGATATTACCAGTTTGCTTGTGGACCACCGAAATAAGACAAATATCACAATAAAGTGAGTCGCACAATCCCAATATATATAAAAGTTATGTTTACATTATACTATAGTCTATTAAGTGTAGCTTATTATATATAAAAACAATGTTCATATCTTAATTAAAAATACCTTATTGCTAAAAAATGCTAACCATAATCTCAGCCTTCAGCATGTCATTCTAGTGGTGGAGGGTCTTGCCTTGTTATGATGGCTGCTGACTGATGGTGGTGGTTGCTAAAGGTTAGGGTGGTTGTAGCAATCTCTTAAAATAAAAAAAAAAATAAAATTTGCTGCATCAGTTTATTCCTCATTTTGCAAATGATACTCTGTAGCGTGAGATGCTATTTGATAGCATTTTATCCACAGTAGAACTTCTTATAAAATGGGAGTCAGTTCTCTCAAACCCTGCTGCTGCTTTATCAACTATGTTTATGGACTATTCTAAACCTTTCATTGTTATTTCAACAACCTTCTCAGCATTCTCACCAGGAACAGTTTTCATCTCAAGAAACTGCTTTTGTTGCTCATCTGTAAGAAGACACTCCTCATCCACTGAAGTTCATGAGACTGCAGCAATTCAGTCACATCTTTTAGGCTCCACTTCTAATTCTAGTTCTCTTGCTATTTCCACAAAATCTGTGGTTATTTCTTCTACTGAAGTCCTGAACCCTTCAAAGTCATACATAAGGGTTGGAATCAACACCTTCCAAATTCAACTTTTCCCGTATATCATTAATAGCCTTAATGACACCTAGGGTGAGCAATCCTTTCCCAAAAGTTTTCAATTTACTTTGTCTAGATCCATCCAAAAAAAAAATCACTATATATGGCAGCTATAGAATTATTAAATAATAAGTAAAAATTGCTCTTTGACTCATCAGCTGGAGAATAGATGTTGTGTTAGCAGGCATGAAGCCAAAGTTAATCTCATTGCACATCTCCATTAGAACTCTTGGGTGACCAGATGCGTTGTCAATGGATAGTGATATCTTGAAAGAACTCTTTTTTTTTCTGGGCAGTAGCTCTCATCTCAACGGTGAACTTAAAATATTTGGTAAACCATGTTGTACATAGGTGTGCTATCATCTAGGCTTTGTTGTTCTGAGCAGAGTAAAATTAGCACAATTCTTCAGGGCCCTAGAATTTTCAGAATAACAGCTGAACAGTGGCTTCAACTTTAAGTTACCAGCTGCATTAGATCCTAACAAGAAAGTCATCCTGTTCTTTGAAGCTCTGAAGACTGTCATCAACTTCTTTTTAGATATGGAAATTGTAGATGGCATCTTCTTCCAGTAAAGGTTTTACACTGAAAATCTGTGTTTAGTGTGGACACCCTCATTAATTATTTTAGCTAATATTCTGGGTAAATTGCTGCAGCTTCCACATCAACACTTGATACAGGATAATTACCCTGAGAATCAAATTTTAAAACATTGGTAGATGCAAACTAGTACATTTAGAATGTATAAACAATGAGGTCTTACTCTATAGCACAGGGAACTAAATCCAATCTCTTGGGGTAGACCTTGATGGAAGACAATATATATTTATGACTGGGTCACTTTGCTGTACGACAGAAACTGGCACAACATTGTGAATCAACTATACTTAAATTAAAAAAAAAATATATAATTCCTTAATATTTGTCCAGCATAAAAGATATCCATTGGATTCAGTTAGAAACTTGCATTTAGATACTGGATGAAAATATAAACTGAAACGTAGAAGTGAATGGGAAACATACTGAAAGTCAGTGGTTTGAATACATACTCATTTAATCCTTAAAATGTATGTTTTATAATCTTTCTCAGATCTTATAAAGTGCTATGTATTTTTCTAAACTACAAGAATAGCTAACTCTGTAGAACAATACTATAAGAGAAAATATAATTTATGTTTTTCTCCTCAATCCCCATTCCTTCCACCTTCTTCCCAGCATATCACAGTCAACAAAAATCTTAAGTAAAGGAGTTCCCACTGTGGTGCAGTGGATTAAGAAGCTGGCATTGCTACTGCTATGGCATACATCACAGCTGTGGCTCAGATTGGATCCCTGACCAGGGAATTTCCATATGCCATGGGTGTGACAAAAAAAAAAAAAAAGCTTAAGTAAATACTTTTGGCCAAAGAGAAAATCTTTCATGTAAGTATGAATTTTATATAAATATATATTAATCAGTTAAATAGGACAAAGAATCATGAGAGGGGAAAGATAGGAAAAATATGAAAAAAGTTAGGAAAAAAACTTTTACAAAAAAGAAATACAATTCAGGAAAGAAACACTCAAAAAATTCAATATCACTAATAATTGGGGATATAGCATAAATGACAAGAGGCAACATTTTCCCACTCTAAAATAGCAAAAATATATTCATGACATCCAGTACTGGCAGTTATGTGGGAAAAATGGTATTCTTCTAAACTGTGGAAAAACAATTTCACAAGGTTTAATAAAATTTTAAATGATCAAGCCTAATTGATACGGCAGTGTTACTTCTTAGAAGTCTGTCCTGATACGTTCACAAATAAATACACACAAAAACACTTTGTACTGCAACAATGCTTTCTAAAGTTAAACTCAGGAAACTACTCATGTGTTCTTCAATAATAAAGTATTGTGGAAATGATTCTTCAATGGCAAATGTAGAATGAGGTAGCCCTGTATATATACACACACATATATACCCTAATATATATTGCGTACATATATATTACTCTGACATATATATATACATATATAATGACAGAAAAAATTTCCAAAACATACTAAAAGTCACGATGTCTATAATGTATATGGTAAAATAGTATTTATTTTTAAAAAACAGAACTATAGGCGTTCCCACCTTGTGCAGTGGGTTAAGAATCCAACTACAGAGGCCTGTGTCACTGTAGAGGTGCAAGTGTGATCCCCTGCTGTGCACAGTGGGTTAAAGGATCCAGCTTTGCTCCCGCTGTGGCATGGATCACAGCTGTGGCTCAGATTCAGTCCCTGGCCTGGGAACTCCCGTATGTTAAGGGTGGGGCAACAAAAATATCTATATGTTTATTTTTTAAAAAAACTAAAAAATATATGTATGTGTGTGTGTTTATATATAATACATAAATAGACATATATCTAAATGTATATGAAAAGTATGAAGTGAGAGACACTTTGCTTATATGTATGCATATTCCATTGATTATGTTAATGAAATTAATTCTTGGAAAACTGAGGAGACTGGAGAGATGTTTGAGTTAAAAGTATAATTTATTGTTCTCTACATATCAGAGAGCTGGAGTTTCCACAGGCAGATGCCCACGTACTACAAGTAATATCTGAAAAAACTTGTATCTTAAAAAATAATTTGATGGCGGCTTGCAGGGAGAAGTAAAACCTGGAGATTTTTCAGATGAGTAGCCAATTCTGTCCTTGCTGGTGAGAGTAAGCAAACCTTGTCTGTCCTTACTCATCTGCTTGATTGGAACGGGAGGGAACAGCAAGGGGGGGAGGCCTGCTTTCTACATCTATCACGTGGTAGGAATTATTGTTTGTAGGCGCCAACAAAGAGAATGGGACTGAATCCTAAGAGGTCCATGATGCTGGATCTATATGATTTATTATTCAGTTAAAACCTCTAAAGAGGGAAATAAGACCTCGTTGTCAACTCTGATTTATATTCTCTCATTTTGCAATTCAATGAGTGAATCAGGTGGGTATTGGCGAAAACTGGTTACGGCAATCACCCAAAGACGTCTAATTGTATTTGTATTCAGAGTTTCGGCTCCATGCTCTGTATATAATTTTATTTTTAGCCCTTTTCTTTTATTTAATTTTTATTTATGTATTTCCTTCACCCACTCAGACCAGAGTGACAGGACTTAGCTGCTTAATATTTAAACCATTTTTCATGCCTCCTCTGCTTCAGTCCCAGGGCCTCTCCTGCAATAGGTAAGCTGCTTGCAATTCCCACACTTTCCTTAACACCAAATCTGTGCCGAGCTGCTCAGCCACTTCCCCTCTTATCCAGAAGGCACATTTTTACCCTCTACATCTGGTAACAAGGGAAATAAAGATCAGAACATATTTAGCTTTAGCTGTAATTTAGGCTTTGCTTTTATTTAATTAACAGGATGATTCAGACCTCTGTTGGCATTACACTGCCTATGGAGGTTACCGAGATTTTTTTCAAACTCTGTCTGCATCTGCAGTGATGTTCTATATCTTTTGGAAGGAATATTGGTGATAGAAAAAGGGCTGGAAAGTGGGAATTAAGGTTGCATTGCTAAAAAATAAATATCTATGTCTTCTCAAGAAATAGCAACAAAAAGGGGGGGAGAGCGGAGAGTTCCCATTGTGGCTCAACAGGTTATCAACCTGACTCATATCCATGAGGATGGGGGTTTGATCCCAGGCCTCGTTCAGTGGGTTAAGGATTCAGCATTGCAGTGAGCTGCTGTGTAGGTGGCAGATGCAGTTTGGATCTCATGTGGATTTGGTGTAGGCTCGCAGCTACAGTTCTGATTCTACCCCTAGCATGGGAACCTCCACATGCCACAAGTGTGGCTCCTAAAAGAAGGAAGAAAGGAAGGAAGGAAGGAGGGGAGGAAGGAAGGAAGAAAGGAAGGGAGAAAGGAAGGAGAAAGAAAGAAAGAGGCCCCCACCAAATGCATTTAACCATGCAAATCCTTTTACCAGTAATTCTATTCTGTAAATCCCTTCCAGAGGAAAAAAAGAAACGAAATGTGGGAAGGATTTATGCACAAAGATGACCATCCGGCAGTAAGTATTTATAATAAAAAAAAAAAAAAGAAAACAGAAAACTATTAAGCTTTCCAACAGTAGGATGATGATTTCATAAAATGTTTATATTCAGTCTTCCTGTGCTATACAGAGATTGAAATGAGTGGTAATGAAAGAGATTTAGCAACGTGAAAAATACTTATATCATTAGTGAGAAAGGAACATGTAAATTAATATACACATAGTGGTAAAAGCACTGCACCACAAATTCATGGGAAACAGATCAAGAGAAAATGAAATGATAATGCTGAGAGGAAAAGGGGAAAAGAAAACACCATAGTCCTCTTTTTCAGATTTTTATTTTATGCCTATTCTTTCTGATCAAAAACATTTATAAGCTAGTGAGGCATACATGTTTTTTTAAATGTTTAGCTCCTTTTAAGCAAGCAGCATGCTAGAGTTAGGGCCATACATCCTTGGATCAAATCCATAAAATTCTTTGTATGTCCATATCCCCATTCTCCCAGCTTCTCCCCCAGTACACATGCATGTTCATGCACACACACACACACACGCACACACACAGACACACACATACACACACACACACACACACAGACACACACACACACACACACTCCTCCTGAACAAGAAGATAGGAACCACAGGCATTTGTGTGTTTTCTGGTCAGTGGGCCTATTTCTGGCAGGGGGACATTAGGTTAAGAGAACTAACAATTCCATATGTCTTTTTATCTTTCTTTCTTTCTTCGTCTTTCTTTCTCTTTCCTCCCTTCCTTCCTTCCTTCCTTCTCTCTCTCCTTTAGAAATAATCATCTCTCACTGCATTACTTTTCTGGCAAAATCTAGCATTAGAACTGTGTGAAGTGGTAATATCAATGCGTGGTTACACTCCAAATAAATGTCCAAACAGAACTATCCCCAGGTGTTTTCTTATCAGCAGATCTTGGATAATCTATCAAAAAGCATGAGATTGATTATAAGATTATAGGATTAATTTATTTTTAAGATTATTCACATGTTCCACAAAGGTGATCTTTTGTCCTTTTAAATCTTTGGTCAGAAAGATGGCATGTCACCGCCCAACCCCAACAAGCACACACATGCACCCACACTCCCCATTCAATGTTTTCTGAACAACTTGAACAGCTAAATGGCTAAGAAAGGCCTCAGAGGGTCTCCCAAACTCTTAAATAAAACTAAAATGTACTACGTTGACCTGTAATGTACTGAATATTTAACCGCCCTCTTCTCCTTCCTTCCTCACATGTGATTGAGGAACTATTTTATAAACCTGATTTAGAGGCGATAATTTTAGCAAGGTCCCATAGCTGCTGTATGTCGTGTGTGTGATTCATTGGAACCTACAGCTAAGACTCTGTCCTAACTGCCTCTCACTCTCTCTAATCCTCACTCTTTATTGGAGCAGTAACATATCATTGGGCAGGTTGTGCACTGCACAATTCGGAGTACTACTTACTTTGCAGTCTATGTGAATGATGATGCTCCCAAGAGCTGGGCAGCACACAGGCTGCATAGTCTTATGACCTACCTACATTATCCTTCTGGATGTTTGTCTCTACCATCACTTACCAGCTCAGCCCATCACTTTCAGAGTTTTCTTCAAGTGCTCCAGTGCATACTACACTTTCCTTCTATGAGATCAACTGACACAGACGCAATAAAATTCAGATGTGGTATATGTACACAGTGGAATACTACTGAGCCACAAAAAAGAGCAAAATAATGCCATCTGCAGCAACATGGGTAGAAATAGAAACTCTCATACTAAGTGAAGTAAGTCAGAAAAAGAAAGACAAATACCATGTGATATCACATACCTGGAATCTAATATAAGGCACAAATGAAACTTTCACAGAAAAGAAAATCATGGACATGGAGAACAGACGTATGGTTGCCAAGGAGGAGGGGGAAGGAGTGGGATGGATTGGTAATTTGGGGTTAGTAGATGCAAACTATTGCCTTTGGAATGGATAAGCAATGAGATCCTGCTGTATAGCACTGGAAACTGTATCTAGTCACTTGTGATGGAGCATGATAATGTGCGAAGAAAGAATGTACACATGTGTGTGTGACTGGGTCACCTTGCTGTAAAGTAGAAAATTGACAGAACCCTGTAAACCAACTATAATGGGAAAAATAAAAATCATTAAAAAAATTCAGTATGCTTGGGGTCACAAAACTAGCACAAATGAATTTTGAGCTCTTGGTCAGCAGAGATTTTCTTATGTTTCTTTAGTAGTATCTCAAGTAACAAACCCAATACTGGACACAGAATGGGAACTTAATAAATGCACATAAACTGGTCAGAAGATCTGGGAAAACTACTGTAAATCATGTAAAATAATTTTTAGAAAGGACATTAGGAAATATTTTTAATGGCTGTTAAACATGTTTTGGATGACAAATTGAAATGTGGTGTAGCAGGTGGCTGTTCTTCAAATGAATAAGGGCAGCTACTTAGTATCTGGGCTGATGAAAATTTAAACTAAAGTTCATTTGCTCCAGGTCCGTAGAGAAGCAGAAATGAAATGATTTGCACTGATAGGAATATTCAGTTTTGAGATCTTTTGGCCAAATCATGATGCAAATTACTGACAGTTTTAGATTTAGATTTAAGAGTATGATTACCAAAATTCCTAGAAAAAAGATCAAATACAGTGATAAGAATAGTAAGATTGCAGGTTCTACTGGCTGGCTTTATATAGTTGCTTTCTATTTGCAGACCTCTACTCAATTTTGTTCATCCATAAATGTGATTCCCCATATGCAGGTGGAAAAAACCAAGATCCAGAGAGAGGTGATTTGTTCAAAGTAAGTGACAAAGTGGAGGGAAACACTATAATTCAGTCTTTTGTAAATCTTAAGAAGATGGTTTAGAAAGAAAAGAAATGAGAGATTTCGGGTTTCCAGTTTTCTGTTAGCCAAGTGTCCTAGGCTGAACCAGTTTCAAGAGGAACAGAATATACTATGTGGATAATCACTACTGCAGAGAAGTAAAACAAATCCTTCATTGCATGTATCACTATACACGTGTGCACACACACACAAGCATACACTTTCTCTCAAACTCATTTTTAAATGATTTTTATTCTTTCCATTATAGTTGGTTTACAGTATTCTGTCAATTTTCTACTGTAGGCAAAGTGATCCAGTCACACATACATATATACATTCTTTTTCTCACATTATCCTCCATCATGCTCCATCACAAGCAACTAGATATAGTTCCCACGCTATACAGCAGGATCTCATTGCTTATCCATTCCAAATGCAATAGTTTGTGTCTATTAACCTCAGAGTCTCAGTTCATCCTACTTCCTCAAACTCAATTTAAAAAAAGCAGAGTAGTTAAGATTTATTTGCTAATAGAGTGTTCCCGTTGTGGCTCAGTGGGTTACAAAACCAGCCAGTATCCATGAGGACTCGGATTTGATCCCTGGTCTTGCTCAGTGGGTTAAGGATTCATTGTTGCTGTGAACTGTGGTGAAGGTCAAGATGCAGCTCGGATCTTGCATTGCTGTGGCTGTGGTGTAGGCTGGCAGCTATAGCTCCAGTTCGACCCCTAGCCTGGGAACATCCATATGCTGTAGGTGTGGTCCTAAAAAGGAGATAAAAAAAAGATTTATCTGCCAATTAATACAGCCTTCCAACTAGCTGCTGACTTCATTTAAGAAAATAAATGGATCTAAAGCCATGCATTTATCTCCAGGACATGATTCACAGTCTAGACATTCCATGCCATGCCAGATGCCAAGAAGGGAAGGAAGGGTGAAAACAGAAGACCTGGCCTCAGCTCTACGGAACTCATTTTCCAGTCACAAACTAGAGCTTTTAAAGAGTTGTGCCTCAGGTGTGCCTTTCTCAGGAGCGGGGAATTTTGCAAGACCTGCCTGGTTCTTCAACTTCCATTACTTTCCCACCACTCAGACATTAAGATTGTTAATGGAGGAAAGAAACATTTCCTAGAATCAGCGTGAGTCATTTCGTTAGAGACAGTATAACTACCAATAATATTCAGATCAGTTTACAGGATAGTCCACTTATTTTATGCAGCTCCTCATTCCTCCTCCACTTGACTGTTCAAATAACATGGGCCTTTACAATTAAAAATGTTCATCTTCTCAGAGCTCATATTTTCAATGGCTATATATTGAGACATCTTCAGAGTGGGCATAAAACATAGATGGAAACAGACCCAGTCTTTCTTGCCACCTTGTTATTAGCTCCAAGGTCCCCATATAAGTAACCTTTCATAGTCCTCTGCCCTGTGATCAAGGCAGGAAATGGGATCACTAAATACTATTGGATTCCAAATAAGGAAGGCTTTTTCAAGCTTTGCTTTTCAAAGGAGCAATGAAAACACAGAAGCCAGTACTTTGGTGGCAAACATCTATTTTACTGCTTATAGTTGAGATTTGGCATATTGATTCATTTATACATTTGGACATTAAGAATATTCTACTGGTTTCTATGCTAACTCTTGGGGATGGGAAAAGAAGGGACACTGTGTTCTCCCTCATGAAGTGACCAGGTAAGGGAGACACAATCTACGATCAAGATTAAGAGGAGTTCCCATCATGGCTCAGCAGAAACGAATCTGACTAACATCCGTGAGGATGAATGTTCAATCTCTGGCCCCTATGGATCTGGTGTTGCCAAGAGCTGTGGTGTAGGTTGCAGATGTGGCTTGGATCTGGTGCTGCTGTGGCTGTGGTATAGACCAGCAGCTGCACCTCCAATTTGATCCCTAGCCTGGGAACCCCCATATGCCACAGGTGTGGCTCTGAAAAAAAATTAAGACAAAAATAGTTCAAGAATACGCAATGCCTGCGGCCATGAGACAAAGAAAGCCATTATGCATGGAATTCCTATTCTCTTCCAGTTATCTTTCCTATATGAATCTTTAAAAAATGTACATAAATATCTCTGTATTATACATGGGAACAAAAGTAAATTTTCTAACATTGAACATCTAATAAATGCCAGAAATGGGATCCAAATATGAAAACATATTCCTGCAGCAGCATTTCCATTTGCATGATTTTCCCCTAATTTAAGTGGCAAGTGATTACTTTTCTCTATCTTTTCTTTCCTGCTACACCATCATATCCTTTCTGGTTATTTGCTAAAGATTTTCTGGATCAGTTGAGTCTTATTAGGGCTGAGGGGTAGGGTCATAGTAAGGAGAGGCAGAGGAGAATAAAGCTTGAGGAATGAGGTGTAGACCTAAGACTAACCTTGAGTCTCCAGGGTTTATTTTTAATCAGTTTGAGATCATTGGTTTCACAATGAAAAATGTGAAATGTCTTTACATTTCCTCTTTAGCACTCTACTTGTCCGTCTCATGTGGGAGTTCATTACCTCTTTGTTCTCACGAACCTCTCCAAAACTTTGAGGTTTTAATGACAAGTAGTTACCTAGCTCAACCCTCTGGGTCAGTGATTTAGATTCAGCATCCATTGGGATCACTAGGCCTGATTCCTTGTGACTCATCCTCCAACAAGCTGACCTGAGCGTGCTCCTGGCTAAGGTGGAGGAGCAAGAGCAGAAGAGAAAATGGACAAGTGCTTTTTTAAGACCCTGCTCACAATGCCACTGTTAATATCCTGTTAGTCAAAGCAAGTGACATGGCCAAACTCAGAATCAAAGAGTGGGAAAAACTCTGTCTCTTCGTAGAAGGAAATAGAAAGCCACACTGCAAAGGCCATGGATGCTCAGAGGAAAGAGGATTTGGGGGCCACCTACCCCTGGGATAAAAAAATGAACTTCTGACCAGGAGGTTGCAGATATTCTAGGTCTCATGTGCTGGTTTAACTGATCAAATATGCTTTTTGTGCACTCAAACAAAGCAGAATGAAAGGAAATAAAGAGAATAGAGTATACAATGGCATTCTGATGATCAATTTCTCCTTGAACTTCCCTACAGGTTTTTATTATCATGGAACCAATATTCTCTGTTTTACCCAAGAAGTTAAACCAAAGGAACAATAACCAAATTTGGGGATTCTCTAAACACGATGTCTCTTAAAGAATAAGAAAGGGAGCTCCCATTGTGGCTCAACAGGTTAAGGACTCAACACTGTTTCCATGAGTTTGTGGGTTCTATCCCTGGCCTCACTCAGTGGGTTAAGGATCTGTTGTTGCCACAAGCTGCAGCATAGGTCACAGATGCCATTGTCATAAGCTGCAGCGTATGTCACAGATTCCTCTTGGTCCAGTGTTGCTGTGGCTATGGTGTAGGCCTTCGCTGCTGCTCTGATTCAACCCCTATCTTGGGAACTTCCATATACTGCAGGTGTGGCTGTAAAAAAAAAAAGAAAGAAAATAAGAATATAATTATAAATTCATAATAATATAAATAAATATGAGTATAATTGATCACATAAATATTAATATTACAATTACTTGTTAAGTAATATTGTAATTATTTATTACAAGTTTATTATAATTTATTAAATATTAACTATATGCCAATCTCAATATCAAGTTACATTTTCTCATTTAGTGTTGTATACATTCCTTTCTCAATTTTACAGATGAAGATCTGAAACCCAAATCTCAGTTTAAACATGTCTGTCTAATTCCAAAGCACCTTCTCTAGTCAAAATACTCTTTTTACTCCTGACTCTGTCAAATTCCTCACATGAAAGTTTGAGCAATGTCATCCTGTTTTCTTCATTGTATCATCTCCTTTTCTAAATCAGCTCACAGAATAACTCCCAGATTGATGTGAGACAAGTGGTATTTCTGATGATTAGTCTCCTGTACCTGGTCCAAGAATGGCTCCCTGTCCCTGATGGCTCAGTTCAAACTTAGCAAGTGGTGGTGTGCAATCTCAGGAATTTCCCTATGAAACATTCCTCATACAAGGAGGGCAGAGAGAGAGAGAGGGGAGGACTATAGAAAGAGGCAAACCGCTTCGGATTGGTGGGAGGCAGATTTAATAAGGAAGGGGACTTAATATGTGAAGCCCGTCTTAGTGGCTGCAAAACAAGTACATCTCTGCACAGGCCAGAATCTTCAAAGCCTACATAGAAACCTTAACAAGGTTAAGTCACATATCCCATCCAGGCGGTCTCAGTAACATGTGGCTCTCTCAAGGCTGGATCCTTGAAACAGCTGCTGGTACAGGAAAAGTGGGCAGAAGCCACTTTCTAAGGACAGGGAAGGGGGTGAGGGGTCTCTCTAACTGCATCGACATCTCCGGTCAACAGCAGTCTTGTTCTCTCAATGACCTCCAACAAGGCATTTTATTCCCTCCCCAAATCAGGTAGCTTATCTACCAATCTCTCCTATCCCTAAGCTACAAACTGAAAAACATCATGGAGATTTTATTTTACTCCATATCACTCACTATCCTCTCAGAGTTTTTCCTGAATTTCCCTTTGGCCATTTTTTTTTTCCTATAAGGATGTTGTCCTTCATAAAGTCCTGCCCGTCATTCAAGGTGTATTTTATGGGGAATATTTAGATCCAATTTTAGGGCACAGGCTCATAAATAATCAATGTGAACCTTGTCTGGAAATACTCTCTAAGTATTGATACCTAGCCCAGGTCAAGAATATTTCAGTTAAGGAGTTCCTGTTGTGTCTCGGTGGGTTAAGAACCTGACATAGTGCCCATGAGGATGCAGATTTGAGCCCTGGTCTTGCTCAGTGGGTTATGGTTCGTAGATGTGGCTTGGGTTCAGTGTTTCTGTGGCTGTGGCGTAGGCCTGCAGCGGCAATTCCAATTCAACCCACAGCCAGGGAACTTTCATATGCTGCAAGTATGGCAAGAAGAAGGAGAAGGAGAAGGAGAAGAAAAGAATGTTTCAGTCCACATACAGAACAGTGCAGTTTCTCTACAAAGTTTAACAAATAAATGGACAAGAAAAGGGCAAAAGAAAAGTTTAGGGAATCATCTCTGCATGAGTAGTTGGATATATGGCAAAACAGAGTTTTATTTTTCCTTTGAAATGTCTCTTTACTCAAAAATACAGGACCCAGCAGTCTGTCACCCTTCTCCAAAATGAGTCGACAGGAAAGAGAAGAGTCAGAGGAAGACTCTAATGGGGAACCAAATTAGCACAAAGAAAAAACAAACATGTCCTCTCATTATGAATTGTTAATGGCCTGTTTACTGCTGAAGCTGTCATAGAAAACAAGAAAGTCTGGTAAGTCAATAATTTATTTCAGACTCTGGAATTAATTAGGGAGACAATTAAATAATTGTGGGAAAGCAAAAAATATATTTGGACATTTTGTTTTTGGAACTCAGGGAGGAGGGGCTACGTGAGTTTGGATACTACATGAGAGGTAAAACAAGAAGTCAGGGGCAGAAAGGGAGGAAACTCCCCAAGTTTTCCTTTATTATAAGATGTTAATAAAATTCACTTTCCATCACTTTCTTCAAGGAAATTTCAGTCGAACATCAGGCAACACTAAGCTGCCTTAATCCCTAAGTATATTTGAATGCTTTTACATTTCGTGTAAGATCAGGTGGGCAAATTTGCTGTGGCTGCAATTTGTTTTTTGTTCCATTTTGAAGTTATACAATCAATGAATGACCTTTCACGTTCACATCTGCCATATGAATCCATCAACAGTAGATCCAAATGCAAAGTAAAACTATTTTAAAGCATATTTTAAAGCAACTGTCTTTAGAGATTTCAGGTCAATTCACAGTCTTCTTTTTCCATAAATTAGGATTTAAATAGAAAGAAAAACCCATAAAATAGCATTTTCCCTGCTGGAATTACAGTTGTCACATGTGTCAATATAGCTATTTCCATGCCATAGCACTCACCTATATTAATAAAGAAAATGTTTGGTGATCTGGTTACAGGAAACAATTCTTTACAACAAGCAGTACTGCAGAGATTGGGCTTGGTTATGTTCAGCATTGATGAAAATAGAAGTCTGCTAGGCAAGGCTAAGGATTTTTCTCCATGTGTTAATGAATATAACACCCTCTATACCTTAAATCCCCTACTATAAAAAAGAAATCATCATTCTGAAAACCCCCACCAAAAACTTTTTTAAAAAGTCCAGAAATTCTTGGGGGGCCTAACAGCTGAGAATCCAGCATTTTTATTGCTGTGGCTTGGGTCACTGCCACGGTGCAAGTTCAGTCTCTGGCCAGGAAATTTCTGTTTGCCATAGAAATGACCAAAAAAACAAAAAAAAGTCTAGTACTTGCAAAGGGAAATAAAAGGATGGATTATACATTATGGACACATTTTTTTCTCTTATAAAGTCACTACCAAGAATTCTATAGGGAGGTCAACTGAAAAAAAAAGCACAACATAAGAACTGAGTTAAGTTTTATTCAGGGCTTACTAAGGACTATAGCCTGGGAGACAGCTTCTTCAGATAGCTCTGCGTAACCACTCCAAAGAGGTGGGGGCATGTGAGTAGATATGTGATTTTTGGTGAAGGGAATATGTGCGATAAAGTACACATCACAGGAGAAATTTGCTGCTGGTCACTATGAGCAGATGTCTCTGTTAATGATTTTAATACTTTTCTAGGTAGGAGAAGATGCAAGAAATTGAGTTCATAAGACTTTCTTCTGAAAATATCTAATCCTCTGAAGGTTTGTTCTGCCAGAGAGCAATATGCGGAGAACTTCATTCCTGATCTCCATCCTGAGCTCCTTTCAGAATGGGTTAAATGTCAGTGACTGCAGTGGCTAGTGACTTCCTCCTTGCAGAACTAGATAGTGAGTAATGACATTCTTTAAATTTGCAGGGATGAGAAACAAAATCTTGAAAAATTACATTGTTATTCTGAAAAGCTTAACAACCTACTAATTACAGGATTCCTTTCCTCTGCTAAAGAAAAGCCTGGCTTCTCACGTTTCCCTGGCTTCTCACTTTTCCCTGGCTTCTCACTTTTCTGTTATTGCTGACTTTTACAGAGGAGAATCCAGAAAAAAAGAAGTCAGTTCTAAAAAGTGCTTTATGCTAAGACATGTTTGGACACTTCTATAGATTAAAAAAAAAAAAAAAGAGCAAAATCATCATCATCATCATCAGGGAAGTGAATCTTAGGCTTCCTATTCCTGCCTGTTAGCAACTCTGGATTATTTTCTTTCGTCCCCAGCCAGATTCAAGACCAGAAGAGGTCTCTAGCCCTTGGTGTGGACACTCACAAGAGGACCTCTGCACTTGACAGCTAGAGGAATACTGAGGAAACTCTCAAGTTACCGAAAGAGAAACTCAATTCTTCAAGCTGGTGTGATGCCCGTTATCCATTTCTGAAGTACATGGTGATCATGAGGCTGGAAAGGCAGGAAATTAGAGTTCAAGAGCAAGGCAGGTGCCACAATTTCTGAACCAGCTTAAGTTCAGACTCTGTAATGATCGTGATGGTCTTGGCAACTGGAAAGGCGAGAAGTAAATCTACTGCTTATAGGGATCCAGAAATCCCAGCTGTAACAAGGAGGGAGAATAGAGAGGCTAGGAACCTGCAAGCTTGGAGAGAGAACCTGGCCCACCCTGATATTTTAACATGCACTTTTGTACCAGTTCTTCTTCTCTCTATATGGATCTGTTGATTGATTGATTGATCAATTAATAGATAGATGATAGATCTTTAGATCTATATACATGCACGCATAATGAATTTATATATGTAAATATTCTCATTTGGCTGACAGTATTTTATGCTCATAAATTACTAGTGGATTATTTCCTTTATTATCTAAACAGGTTGAGGAAACAAATATGTGCTGAAAATAAGTCCACAATGCGAGACAATCAGGAGCTATTTTCTGAGTTTTGTTCTTTGTCAAGCTTCTATGGGGAAACAGGATGGAGAGAGGAAATTTCTACACTGCCAGCTGGCTGGTGAGCACTTCCTCTGAGCACTGGAAGAGGGATCAGGGCACTCAAGGGGGACCAAATCAGCTGGAAGCCACCCTGGAAAAATGCACAATTTACAGTTTCACTGACCTGAAGTTACTGGATTGGATGATCTTCCAAATTCCCTTTAAGGCTCTGCTTCTGTAGTCACTGAAGTCATCAGCATGTCCTTAGACCTGGCCCATTTTGGTAGAAACCGTGTCAGTTTAGTATATCTTTTTAAGCTGAGAGCTCTTCACAGTTTGTCAGCAGGTGGATGCTGGTCTGGGACTTAAGTTAGCGTCAGCCTTTTTTGAAAGGCTAAGAATTGTTTTACTTTATTTTATTTTTTATTTTTTGCATTTTAGGGCTGTACTCGCGGCATATGGAGGTTCCCAGGCTGGGGTCGAATCAGAGCTACAGCTGCCACCCTACGCGACAGCCACAGCAACACCAGATCCGAGCTGCATCTGTGACCTAAACCACATCTCACGGCAATACCAGATCGTTAACCCACTGAGCAAGGCCAGGGATAGAACCCGTAACCTCATGGTTCCTAGTCGGATTCATTAACCGCTGTGCCACTACGGGAACTCCTAAGAATTATTTTAGATTATTTTCTTCTTGCTTATTTTTACATTGAGAAGTCCTTTCTTTTATTAAGGAAATCTGGTTTGATATTCATTGTTATTTTTCAAAAGTCCATATTTAACAATTACAAAATGACAGCATTGGTTCAAGCACTCCTGTTTTCTTTACCTTTTTTTTTTAAAATCCATTTGGTCTGTGAAATTTCAGAGATTAGGAACCACTTTGCAGGAAGGTTTCTGCGGTTGCTCAGACTCAAAAAGGGAGCAGAGATCTTTGTTCACGCATTCATTCAAAAAGTATTCACTGAGCATCTGCTCTGTGTTTGTCACTGTTCTAGACATTTGAGATCCATGAGTTACTAGAATATCAGATAAAAATACCTGTTGTCCTGGAGTTTATCTTCTTATTGGGAAGAGGCAGATAATAAACAACAAATATGATAAAGAAGAATTAGGTTGTATATCACCACTATACAGATCTTGAGCAAGAGGTTGTGGTACTTGAATTCAATTCACTGGAATCAGTATCTCTGCTCTGCCAGATTCTGCCCTCTAGGCTCGATTAATTTGCGGTGAATGAGGCAAAACTCCATTCTTAAGATGTTCATTTTATAATACAGAAGCTGAAAAAGGACACCATTTTCATTCCTAGGTTATGAGTCCTTAGCTATGAGAACTAGGAAAAGAGTTTTTAAAAGTTTTACAACAGAGATTACCTCCTAGTTGTCACAACAGTTGAAATGCACTTGTTTTGCAGTCTCTGTACTTACAGCATCCATATTTCCCTTTTTTCTGTTTCCTAATTGTGATAAGCTTAGCCCCACATTTAGAGCTTAATCCTCTCATCCCACAGTCCAAGCAGCTGACTCACCACAAAGGGTGGAACAGCACAAGCACCGAGATGTCATCAGCCTGAGAGCACACCAACTGACCAACTACAGTGTGGGCACCAGTTTAATCCGGGAGTGTGAACATTTCAAAGCTCCACTTGGTTTTCAGAAACAAGGAACAAGGAACGGGGCTCTGAGATGTGTAGTAGGACCCCAGTTCAGAGTCCAAGCGAAGAATGTTTAGGAAATAGACGAACTCTCCTTGGATCAGGTTCCGTTTACTGCATTAAATTTTAGTGGATCCATAAATGGTTATGTTTTCCCCTCAAATTGCTGCACAGGTGGGACATCACAGAGAGATGATGCAAATGAGCTGGCAGTTTAGAACAAATTAAAAAACAGTGTCAGATATTAACATGCAAAATGCCAATACTACATATGTACAACAGTGAATGGAATACTGAATGGGATTTTTATTTGACTGCCAGATGATGGCAGAGGGCAGCTCAAAGGCTGGGACAGGGGAGAAGACAGGGAAGGGAGGCTCTTCCCATGGCTGAGCTGGTAATCCTCGCCAGGTTCCTGCTTCCAGTGAAGACATATTACAGGTTAGAAAGAGAAGGAGACCTTCACAAGTGGGACTGGAGAGAGCCAGATTTAACATGCAAGGGGCTCTTGGGAGAAATCAAACCTTCTGGTAGTTTGGTTGTATTTATCCCAAAATGTTTGCAGGGAAAACAGAGTGTGTTTGCATTTTGTAATTGAATGATGATAATAATAGTGTTCTGAGAGATATAAATCAGGGATGATCAAATAAAAACAGAAAAATTTGAATATGCATGTTTTGACCCTCCCCCACCCTCAGCAGCAGAAATTCCCCGATGACCGGGCCAGTTGGGTAAGGAGAGAGTGTGTAGTATTTACACATTCTAGACAGGGGATGACCAGGGTCCCAGGCTGTTGGCAGGTGGGGTTTCAGGGTGGAGAACATCGCAGAGTTCTCAGAAGCTCTTGTGACAGTGCCCTCCTCCTGTGCCCTCCTTGGTCTCCCAATCACCCCCCGCCTGCCTGACCACAGCTGGGACACGTGGTGATTGGGCTGTTACAGTCCCTTCTTCCCAGCTGCCATCATCCAGTCGAAGAAGAGAGTTTACGGGTCACTAACCTTCAGCTAGCTCTCAGACATGATGTGGATATAATCCTGACTCTGTATCGATATAAATCAATAGGCCTCCCATTATCCCAGGCAATCTGTTGATTGAGTTTGATCAAAAAGATGTACAGGCCTTCTAGAAAATTATTTGACATAAGGTGAATGTTTATAAAAGCTGGTTTGGTTCATTGATTCTGTAAGTCCACAAATATTCATTAAATATGCAGGCACAACCCCTGGTGAACAATCTTTTCCCTCACCTAAATTGGCTGTAATTATTCATAGCTGCTTAAAAATAATCCGTTTCCCCAAACAAAGCAACCAGGACATGAACTCCTCTTTGATCTTTTGCAGTTTTATTCATAGATAATCTCCTCCTCATCCTCTCACCAGTGGTCACCAGAGGTAATGAGACCCCATCAGATAATAAGTACACCTGAGTCTCAGGACTTGCCACTGGGGTCAGGAGCTATAGAAAATAAATTTAACAGAAATAGAAGAAACTCACAGATGTATCACTTTGCTCGAACTTCTCTTTCTAACATATTTTTAAAAGTAGTTTTCGTGTTTTTTTCCAAAGCAATATATAAATGCAGTTTAAAAAATAAAATCATGATGAAGTTTCACCTAGTGAAAATCAACCAGCATTGGCCCTACCTTTCCTCATTCTGAGTCTTTCTCCCCAGAGGGAACCGTTTTTACCTGCTTCTGCCTTTTCTTTATTTCCTGGTGCTCACTGATACTTATCTAAATAATAACTCTAGTTTGCTCTTTTCATTCATTCATTCATTCTAGAAATAAGTGCATGTTGTGTGCCAGCACTTTTTAAGGAATATATTAAGAATTGTTTTAAAAAATTACACCCATTCTGGAAAATATGTTACATCCTCTTACCTGTTGGTGAGGTTCTGCTTATTATCTTTGTTATTATGGAATTATACCTTTTGGTAGATCAATATAATTTTAAGGGGCTTTGAAAAGAGGAGATAAGTGTTGTGCTCAGTCTGCTTCCTCCAACAGAAATATCCTAATCTTCTCTTTGTGGAAACTCACTGGATGCACAAGCTAGAAAGAAATGAGCTCTCTTTACAATCAAGGAACCAGGGCAATGTTGCCTCAGCTGTTTTGGAGAAAACACAGAGAAATGCATTGGGCTGGGACCTGGGAAGGCTAGGCTACATCTGTCATCACAGCGATAACTTTGGCATTCACAGTATTTGAAAAATAAAGCAAGCTATGTATTTATGTATGTACATATGCATTTTTAATTGAAGTGTAGTTGGCTTCCAACATTGTGTTAGTTTCAAATGTTCAGCAGAGTGATTCAGTTATTTATTTTTCTCAGATTATTTTCCATTATAGGCTATTACAAAGTATTGAATATAGTTCCCTCCTGTACAGTAAATCTCCGTTGTTTATTTTATATGTAGTAGTGTGAATCTGTTAATCTCATACTCCTAATTTATCTCTCCTCCCCCCTTTCTCCTTTGGTAACTATAAATTTGTTTTCTATGTCTGTGAGTCTGTTTCTGTTTTATACATAAGTTCATTGGCATCATTTTTCATGATTTCACATATACGTGACCTCATATGATATTTGCCTTTGTCTGTTTTACTTCACTTACTATAAAGTGGTTATTTACCATCTTTAATGCAGTTAACATGTATTAGCTCATTCACTTTGCCAAGCACTGTGAATGCTGGACTAATTTTTTTCATTTAAAGTCTGTACTAACTAATATCGCCCCATCTTTCAGAAGAATGAACTAAGGCCTGGAGATGTAATATAATTTTTCCAAGTTTTCAGAACAGAACTGGGATTTAAATCTAAGCCCATTTCTGGAGCTGATGTTTATCTTATTCTCCCCTTAGCTAAGTCAATTCAATAAATGTTAGTAGAAGTGCCACTGTTTTCCAGGCACTAGGCTCTGCCACCAGGTTCTGGACAGGGAGATGAATAAGGCCTGGCATATCTGACAGCCGTGTGACCCTGGGTACACCCTCTTCCTTACCTCAGATTCAAGCCCTGCCTGCTGGGGAGTTCCCTGGGGGCTGATTCACCACATGTTGATAGCTTCTCCTCTCAAACCTGTGTCCTGTCCTCTGACACTGACTGCCACCCGGAGGATGTGGTCCTTGCTCATATGAGGTGGGGGCATGTGGGTGTTACCATCCAAGAGGACACTCCTTAATAGCTGAGGGCAGATGCTGATGCATAAATAGCAGACGATTCTGGGAGCTGCAATGTGGGTCACAGATGTGGCTCAGATCTTGTGTTGCTGTGGCTGTGGCATAGGCCTGTAGCTGCAGTTAGACCCCTGGCTTGGGAACCTCCATACACTGCAGGTGTGACCCTAAAAAGCAAAAAAAAAAGGGGGGGCAAAATAAGGATTATATGTCCCTCCAAATTACAAAGGGCAAAATAAATGGTCATCTTAGCAAAATGGAACTAAGACAAGCTTTTCATAACATTGAGGCTTGATTCCTGGTTCTTTCCTTCCCTGGCTGGACCTGGAAAGGTATGACAACAACTTGGATACAAGTTTAATCCTCTGTTATACCCTAGATTAATAGTCATCTTTTGTAACTATCTAAGAGTCACAATAAATGCATGTAAAAATGCCTGGCCCTAAAACAAGGTGGCAGATTCTGCTATTATTTTCATCAGTGATGAAAATGATCAGTACTGTGTTTTCCTACAGATAAAGAAAAAATTTTAGACCCTGAGGAAAACCTCTTTGAGCCCTGCCTCCTATGGCACCACAGCACATGAGAACTTAGGGTCTCTAACCATGAATGTATATTTTTTTTCCTTTGGCTTGAAGTTTTAAGCTGCTTACAACATGTGGAATTCAAAGCTGCAGGCACACGACAGTCAGAACTGTCAGGAAGATTAACAACAGGTATTTGAAAAGAAAACAGTAAGCAGTTAAGGAGCTGCTCTTGGGGTATGATTTATGAAGGTTTTCATGACAAGCCCATGGTTTTGATGAGAAAACAGTACACATTTCATGAAACTCAACTACATGGGTGTTTCGGGGGGGAAAAAGTGGCTTTTGACCAGTAGATGCTATTCATACACCTAAAGCATCCTTGAGAATAAACAGTCAAAGGAAATACCAGAGTGATACAGAGGCAGCCCCAAGGTCCACTCTAACAGAATAAACTTTTTGTGTTCCCCATTTTATATGTCATCTGAACTACAGGTGACCCTTCATTTATGTTTTATGGAGGTATCAATTTATCAACCTCAAGCCATGCCTTGTAGAAAGTACCCAGTTATTTTATTGTGTGGCTGTAAAATAATTGATATGTTAAGGACAATAAAAAACTCATAAAACTGCATTTAATATATGAAGGCACAAGAAAAAGAAAGGGTTTAGAGTTATAGTTCACCACGATGATCCTAAGAATTATTCTGTCATTAAACAGGCTTAGTTCCACAGGATTCCCCATAGAATATATTTCATATGACAATGAATTGGTGCCATTAGGCAGAAGGGTGCACACAAATATATAATTTGCACAGTATTTGATGCTGGTGGTAACTGTTCACCACTATTCACCTCTTTCATTTTTAAATCTGTTTGATTGGAGCTCTGTTTTATTTTTACTTTTTGCTTTTTTTCTGAAAGCCTTATGGGTAATCAGCCAACTTGAACCCATTTGGGGATGATGTGTTGTGGCAAGAGGTTTATCTATCATTCTTTTCCACCACATGGCACCCCATATCCATCAGGAGCTGCCTTACCTGAGCCTAAGGCATCAGGTGTCCTCTGATTCTGCCATATTATTCATCTGCTACCTTCCACTACAGAAAAGCCGTTACAACATAAACCAGGTGCGCCCGCTGGAATAACTTGATTGAGAAGATTATATCTAAACAGGGATCAGCTATTAAGTTTCATCAAGCCACATTTTTGCTCTATTTCATAGAAACAGCAGGTGAGTTAGACTGGTTGCTTGCTAAAGAAAAACACATTAAGAAGGCTTAAACCTCAAGCAAGCACGGATATAGAAGTGTCGTTGGTGATAAAAATCTAACCCGTAGGACATTTCTACAGCTATAATCTAGATGATTGAAATGAACATTACTATTTTAAGTTTAACACACAGGATTTTTGTGCCTCAGGGGGTGCTTTTGAATCCCCAAGATAGTACCCAGCACCACTGAAAAATGTCTCTGCACATTATGTAGCTACATGGAATGCAATGAAAATATTTTAGAACATACGTCTTCAACCATGGGTCTTGGCTGCTGCAAATATATCAAAATGACTGTACTTGGGCAAAAACGGGAGAAAGGAAGAAAAGTGACAGTTTAAAGAAGATTAAAAAACCAACCAACTTTTAGGAAGATTAAAAAAAAGAGAGCCAGGAGGATCATTTATAAAAGGAAGGATGTAAATTCTTTACAACCCGATTGGTTTTCCCTGGAATTTGCTTGCTTTAATGAAACTGTTATTCCTGAAGGACTGAAAGCCCTTTTTTAATGTGAATAAAGCAGTGCAGGGGGTTGACATATTGTTAGTCTCTGGCCTCAGGAGACTATCTCTGAAGACCTAATTAGGTTACAAACTTGAGAAATGAGTTTAGTAATCCCTGAGCGGGAGGTTTCAGGGTGGCTGATTTCTGCATGTTGGGATGGTTAACCCTTCCCAGAGCTCTTTGTGAACTCTATAAATCACTGCTTTTCAGCCTTTCATACAACAACTAAGTTATCATCAAAGACTCATTTTAATCAGATGACCTTTTCTACAGTGAAAAAATTAAAGATGTCTTGGGGTGTTCATTGACTGACTTTATGATAGAGTTACTGACAAAGCTTGTACATTTCCTAAGTTTTTTTTTAATATATATATTTTTTTTTCAGCCAAATGGAATAACGAGTCTAATTTATGCTTTTTAAATCAATCATTCCAAGGAATTAAAGAGCAAACACTTTAATTAAATTCTGTTTTAGCTTAAGGACCAAAGTTTTTCTTGCTAGCAGCCTCTAATGGTGAATGGAGGACAACCCCCTATCATCTCAGTAAAATCAGAGGTGGCAAGAGAATGGCCTTGGAGATCACAAGAGAGAAATCCACTGGGACTTTCTGATATTATCTTAACTGTGAAATGGAAATAATAACATCTACCTCATATTATAGTTTAATTAAATGAGATAACATAAGAAAAAGCATTTTCTCAAAGAGAAAGTATTGCACAAGTGGAAAATATTCTCATATGTACAGAGCCATACAAGTTCCCCTGAGGCTAGTACATGTACTACATGTAGTTAAATAATGTCTGAAAGTATTGTCTATGAGATCATAGATTTCATTACAATCAGATCAATTATAAGGAGAAAGAAAGCATTTCACATTGGGCACACCGATTAAAATACATATCATTACCCACCTAAATGTATGTCATGATTCATCAGGAAATAATAATAATAGCCACTACCAGAAAGTCCTCTAGTAAAAGGTATATATGGTCTATTCCCTCACAGGTATGGCATAGCAATCCAGTTTGTCAGATAATTCAGTATCACAAATAAAAGAAACACTCTTATGGAGTTGATATTTGCATGGATAGTCAGAACCAGACTCTAAGTTTCATAAGGACAGGGATCTTTGTCTGTTTTGTTTACTTTTTGCCTCCAATAGCCTGGACAATTTGATAGATAGATAGATATATACATACGTACATACATACATACATGATAGAGATATGGATGTAGACATATAGATATATAGAAATATACATTGAACTGAATACATATGAGTTGGTTGTGAGAATAAAATAAAGAAAAAATGAACTGAAAACATCCCGTAAGTCAGACTGAATCTCAAGTTTCTAGATCCTTCGGAAGCACAGATTCAAAAAGCCAGCTCGGTGGTTCTTCAGATAGGAAGCTGAGATGTGCAATCTACTTTGAGTTCATCCTTCCTTTGATTGCATTGGTTTGGGGCTGCTGTAAGTTGAGTTCCCATTCTGTGCAGGATTCTAGCTGGTCCCCTTAGAGGTGGTTTCGTTCCCCCCACAAGCACGTATATGTTTACACTCCAGCTCAAGAATTCCCCGAAAGATGCTATATTATTATAGCACAGACTTCCTTTCTCCAGCCACTCTTATTATTGAACAAAAACAGAAGTAGTTCTGCGTGGCAGGAAAACATACTGAGTAAACTTTCATTGGAAGGCTGTTAGTACCTAATACTCAATGAGGTTTTAAACCTAATAGATTGTGTTAATAAGAAAATTAATAAAAAATGGACAAGACACTCCATTGAACCTTGTGTATTCAAATAGAAGACACAGCCCTGCATTTGAAGGAGATGAAAACTTTCACTGGACAGGTTGTCTGTACAGATGCACTTCCTGATAATAGGTGGTATAAAAGAAAAGGCAATAGGGATTGTGTTGGGCTCAGTTTTCAGGCAAGATATCAAGGTAGAAATGGAATCTCAGCTCCTTCTGAAGGATGTGGCAGAGGAATGAAAAGTACTTTCTAGTAGAGGTGAGTATAATAAACAAAGACCAAAAAAGTGGGAAAGTACTAGATGCATTGGGTAAAATACAAGATCACTGGAATAAGGGAGCATAGGAAAGACTAGCAGGAGATAAGCCTGGAAAAAAATAGTACCAAGTAAATTAATATCCTTTTGACTTGAAGCACTATAGCAAAATGCATTTAAGGACCAGACAGGGACACAAATCTCAGAACAAGGCAAAAAACAGGGTGTGGCAACCTCCAAGGAATTGGACAGGGCATTTTCAAATTAATTAAAATAATGAAAGTGTTAAAATCTATTTTTTAAAGTGCAGAATGGACCAAAAGAATTAGATGTTCCTGACAGCCACTGTTTTGCAAGAATAAGTAAAAATATATAAATAAAGAACAAGAAAATACATAAAAATAAGCATAGTTTGAAATAAATCAAGTAGAAATGTATAGTAAAATCAGAGTAAATGTGTATACATTTATACATATAGTCTCAAGGCCTTTCTGTTACCAGAAAGAGGATGTACAAGTCAATTTTCCAAAACTAAAAGTTATTGTTTTAGTTAGATGTTTCCAGGTCCCTAAAATTTGGGGAAGCTCGAGACCCACAGTTTGCAAATGTTTAGTGTGCATGAGAATCACCAAGAGAACCTCTTCAAACATAGACGGTTCAATCCCATCTCCAGAGATTCTGATTCAGTAAATCTAGGTGGGTCCAAGAATTTGGATTTGAAACAAGTTGCCAGTGGATGCTGATGCTCTGGTATGGAGTTTACCCTTTGAGAACCAGTGGGTCTAAAGCAAGCCACATCATTCAGGCACCATTGTTATGAAAATTTCCCTTGTCAGGAACACTAGCAAATAACATTTCTCAAGCCTAAATGTTCTTTGGATGACTTCCAGATATCCAGATATCGCTAATTTGTGGCTAAGTCATGCCTTTGGTTAAAACTTCTTAATGTATAAGGGTTGAAAATACATCCTAAAGAGAACATGGGACTTGGTAAGTGGAAGCAGAAAACCCTGTCTTCCAGTGTACATCATATGAGGTCCCACGATTTTCCCACAGACATAAAAATCTTTCACCAGGCTTGGCTGCTCTTAAAACATATTGTTTAGATTTAATTGTCAATGTAGAATAGCTACACTCTAGGTATCCACCAGAGAGTTCAGTCTTAACATAACCCAATATCTGTTTTTAAAAAGCTGAAAGAAATTATACTTGTCAAGCATTGTCTGAAGGATTTGCAGTCCACATGTGCCTCTCCAGGTAATTTGTATGTTGGTGGCAGAGTGGTGTTTTGCTGTCAATTGTAGAATATATTGGAAGCTATTTATTAGTAATGAGAGTTAAGAGTGAAATTTGCAAATGATTTATTTAAAACAAATAATTAGAGCAGATGTAGGGTTATTCCTCCAACATCGTTCTCGCTAATTTGCATTCGGAAATGTTTTTTCAAGTGAGAGAGAAAGCCTGGGGATTTCTGAAGCCTATTTCATGTATATCTTTAGCAGTGCATCTGATGTGAAAGCATCATCTGCCAAGTATTAAAAAAAAATTGAAACTATCGCTTAGGTGTTCTTAAATATGTCCTCCACCAGAACCACTTGGGATGCTTATTGATATGCATATTCCAGGATTCCATTCGAGACCTCTTGGGTAGGTAGGATCTGGATATCTGCACATGATGAGCATATTCAGTTCTTCTTAATCCCTATTAAAGTATGAGAACACTCTTTCTTGGAACCCCCAAATCAGGACCCCTAAAGATCCACACAAGTGGCATCTTTCTCTTGTTTTGCAAGCCTTTCAAAGAAATAGCTGGATGATCTACCTTTGCTCTACTCTAAAGATGCTGAGAAGTTCTGTGTTATGTTAAATATTTTATCACTTACGATGATTCTCAGAAAAAAATTTCTGTTTTAAGTGTTAATAATTGCTCTTCTCTTGCTTTGCTTTTGCTTAGCCAGTATAAACCACAGTATAAAAGAAATATCCTCTTTATGTAGGATTGTGAGAAAAGGTGCCGAATTTGTCTGCCCTCAATAAAGAGGATTCTGGTGAATATTTGTGCCCGAGCTTCATGCCTGCCTCTACTTTGTGTTCCTTGACTGATATTTGGTTCATTTGTTTCCCTTTCATCTTGTAATTTCTACCATACTTTTTAATTTAGTTTATCCCTTATATGCGGTCTTAGATATCTGGTGGAATAAGGCTGTAATTAAAGCCATGTGAGTGTGTGTAGAGGGAATTTGCAAAATGGCACGCTTCTCTTAAGAAAACAAAGGAGATTTGGGCCTGCATCTAAAAGCAAAATTTTGCCTTTTGGGTAATATGTATGAAATTCTCATCTGGCATTAATTCACTGACAGTCTAGTGTTTCTTGTGATTTACTTTTAGAACAATGATAAAAATGGTAAGGGATACTAGAAATTATCTCCTGAAATTTTGACCAGACCTGTGTGTCCAATGTGTGTGTGTGGGTATGTGTGTGTGTGCGCGTGCACGCGCACGCACATACTCGCATAACTTTTCTTTCCTAAATGTATTTAGGTGCTGTGATCCCCTCCCTGTATCCTATAGCTTTACTTTGAAAATTTTTTAAAAAGAGTTTTAACTGTTGAGAAACTCTATAGGAAGAGGAGTAAACCAATTCTAAAAATGTTAAAGGAAAAATATTTTTTTCTGGAAATACAATATGTGTCTATACATAACCAGTACAAAATCTCTGAAATTGATTTACTCTTTCTTAACACCCATCTTTCTAAATACATATACTGTAAGAAAAAATTAGCTGTGGTGGCCAAGCTTCCAGCAGCCTTAAACAAAAGGAATTGATTTGAGAGATTTTATTTCTAGGAATTAGTAAAGGGCTAGTACTACAGGGAGTGGGCTACAGTCCTCAATTTGCCTTGATGCTTGGACCAGAGAAAAGACAAAATTCAAAAAGAGAAACTCTTTTGTCTGGCAAATGTTTGACTAGAGAAACTGCAGTAGCAAGGACTTATGAGCAAGGGTTTTGAAAGGGGAAAAGGAAAACCACAGTGCAAGTTCCTGGAATGGGTTAGGGCAGGAGGACAGAATTAGTTGACAAGAGAAGTTTTAAAAACCTATTGTCCACTACTGTAATCTAATATGTGAGTAGTTTAGCAGTTGCTTTTACACTGCTGGTGGGAATGCAAACTGGTGCAACTACTGTGGAAAACAGTATGGAGATTCCTCAGAAAACTAAAAACAGAATTACCATTTGATCCAGCAATCCCACTTCTGGGCATCTATTCATAGAAAACCATGACTCGAAAAAATACACGTACTCCAATGTTCATTGCAACACTCTGTACAATAGCCAAAACATGTAAACAACCTAAATGTCCATCGACAGAGGAGTGGATAAAGAAGATGTGGCATATATACACAATGGAATATTACACAGCCATTAAAAGGAAAGAAATAACAGCGTTTGTAGCAACATGGATGGATCTAGAAATTATCATGCTGATTGAAGTTAGTCAGACAGTGAGACACCAACATGATATGCTATCACTTACATGTGGAATCCGTGCAGAATGAACTTCATTGCAGAATAGATACTGATTCACAGACTTTGAAAAACATGGTCTCCAAAGGAGACAGGTTGAGGGGTAGGGGGATGCACCGGGGGTTTGGGATGGAAATGCTGTGAAATTGGGTCGTGATGATTGTTGCACAACTACAATGTAATAAAATTCATTGAGTAATTAAAAACAAAAAAAGAGGTGGTTTTCTGGGAGTTCCCACTGTGGTGCAACAAGGTGAGTGGCATCCCTGCTCTGCTGGGATGCATATTTGATCCCTGCCCAGAAAAGTGGGTTAAGGATCTGGATCCAGTGTCCCTGTAGCTAAGGCATGGGTCACAACTGTGGCTCGGATCTGATTCCTGGCCCGGGAACTCCATATTCCGTATGCCACAGGGTAGTCAAAAAGGAAAAAGAAGAGGCTTGCTGAAGGCTCTTAGTTTGCAAGAAATAGCAGTAAACAGTGGACTCTTGTTTCAGACTCAGTGCTCTGATCCTAAAACACTCTTCCACATCAAGATTGACTATCATTAGAAGTCATTGTGTCCTAAATCTATTCCTCATCGGAGGAACATTCACATTCCTGTCTGTAAAAGAGTGCAAAGTTGTCATGGGATTTAGATTTGACCTATGGGTAATCAATAAATAATTTGAGTGGAACAAAAAGAATGAAATCTTTAAAAACATCAAATAATTACCAACAATTAAGCTAAAAAGAAATAATGTTGATAATATACATGATTAGGGTTTTTATATAATTGAGGAAGTTGGGTAATTTCAAGAGTTTGCTCAAGTTTTGGATGGTTAGTGAGGATGAAAATACACTTTAAACTGAAATTAAATATTGATTCGGCTTAACAGTTATTGCTAAGTT
The DNA here is from genome assembly GCA_004024745.2 of Catagonus wagneri. NCBI lineage: Eukaryota > Metazoa > Chordata > Mammalia > Artiodactyla > Tayassuidae > Catagonus > Catagonus wagneri. The sequence continues at coordinate 13,275,296 of PVHT020000140.1, forward strand.
CCCTATTTACTTCAGTTTGATTTTATACAGTTTACGATCACCATCTTTGTCTCAAATTTCCTTCTAATGAAGTGAGAGCAATAATTTATGTCACGCATCTTTAAGGTTCTTCCTAGCTGTGTGATCACATATATTTCAAGCACAGGTACATGATTCTGTGTTATTAATAAATGGAAATATTAAAATTTGGATATCCTGTTGTTAATATGGCAAGTCTGCATATTATTTACTTAATATTTATTTCTACTCCCCTCCTGTCAACACACATTAGAATGGATGCATCTGTAAGATCAGGGGCTTTAACCATCCTGTTTAACTGCTAAATCACCAGTGCCCAGAATAGTACCTGGGCATAAAAGGTACTCCATAAATATTTCTTGAATAAATTAATAAGAAGCAGGCAGTTAGCATATAAATCAGGCTGTACTGCTGTTGGCAGTGACTGAAATCCAGGAAATAAAAAAAAGGTAAGATGTGTTTGTGTGTGTGTGTGTGTGTGTGCGCGCACGAGCATGTGTGTATGTCCCCAGAACAAGCTGCAGAAGGGATGAAAGGAGGCAAATGCCACTTGTACCTTATTACCTTATCAGAATTTAATTCCTTAATAATTGGGAATTACTAGTGTGTGTAATACTATTGGTTATCTGACTTCTGATTTTGCTGAATTTCACACAGAAGGAACAGACCAACAAAAGTAATTACCAATGTATTAATCTGCTCAAATTATTTTCCCCAACTCCCTTTTTTTTCTTTTTTTTTCTTGCTTTTTAGGGCTGCACCTGCAGCGTATGGAAGTTCGCAGGCTAGGGGTTGAATCAGAGCTACAGCTGCTGGCCCACCCCACAGCCACAGCAACACCTTGACCTAACCTAATGCATTATTAATATTTAGGGAGTTTTATTGACGTTTTGTTTTAGGTTTTCCTAGCCCACCACTGTCTGTGGCTTCTACTGAATGAGAAGCACAGGGAAGAGGACTATCTGAGGGACCTGCAAGAACTGCCCATTTGGGCTTCATTTCTGAAAACTGAAAGCAAAGGCTAAAGAAAAACATTAATGAAAGGCTGAGTTTCTCAATCTCAGTGCAATGCTATAGATATGAACTATCTTTAAAATCAAAAGTTAGACTCCAATTGGTTAAGACCTTAAGAAATATCATCAGGAGAGTTGCTGGAACTCAAATAATCTCTGGATCATTCCTTTGCACCTCTCCTTTGGAGCTTCCTTTGCTAGGGGTGAAAAAAACATACATTTTCCTTTATCCATCCCTGTGTTAATCAGGTAATGGAAACCAGAATAAATAACAAAATAGGTAAAAATCATCTCTTCCCCATAGTTCACAGCACTGAAAATATGGGCTGATTCTGTGGCATATGTGGAACACTAATCATTTTTTTTATTAGAGTATAGTTGATTTACAGTTTTGTGTCAGTTTCTGCTGTATAGCAAAGTGACTCAGCCACACACACATCTATATATACAATCCTTTTCTCACACTATCTTCCATCATGCTCTACCCCAAGGGACTGGACATAGTTCCCTGTGCTATACAGTAGGACCACATTGCTTATCCTTTCTGAATGCAATAGTTTGCATCTACCAACCTAAACTTTAACAAAGTCACAAAACAAAAAAAGATTATATGGTCATGATCATTAAACCCAACAAAATAATAAGATTGAAGAAAAGTCAAAATGGCTTGTGATGTTTCCAGTACAAATACTCTGAAGTCAGCTAACCATAACTCAATGCAGTGTAAAAATAATGATCAGAGGCGTATTTTGAGTGAAAAAGGGAATTAGAATGAGGCCCCTACCCTTTATAAGAAAGGGTCATGATGAAGTGTTGAGCTTCAAGGGAGATTTACCTGTGATCCACTAAGCTTATTTTACAAAATAAGGAGGAGGATGAGGTCACTTATCTCCTCTCTTCCATCTCCTGAAACTCAGAATCTCAGTTTACCTATATGACTTGGGTCCAGAATTAGCCTTCTTGTGCTCCTTTATCGCAGCTTAGGTCTCTATTGCACAAGAAGTCTAAGAATCTTAGGTCCCTAGTCATCTCTACTCTAATCCTCCTATGACTGCCCACATCCTGCATTCTGTCCCCACCTCCAACCCTTCCCCATCCCCAAAACCCCTTCCAACTTTGCCCGCTAGAACTCATGATTCCTCAGCAGAGAAAGCTGCATTCTCAAATTCTCCTATGAATGTTCCTTTCATCTTCTTGCTCTAAGAGAAGACTGATTATCTCCTGAGAATATTGTTTCTCCAAGGCCCTCTGAATTAGTAAAACCCAGGCTCCAATCCTTTACCACCAGCCATACTATTCACACTCTTCCTTGTTTCAACTATCTACCAGAAAAACTGGCAAAAGACTTCATCGAGCCCTTCAGAAAAGGATATCAAAATGGTCAATCACTGCTAAAAGATGTTGTCTCATTGATGGTCAAGGAAATGTAAATTAAAACCAAATGAGCCATAAAGAAAAAGACAAATACCATATGCTATCACTTGTTTGTGGAATGTAAAACATGGAACAGATGATCCTATCTAAAAATAGAAAACAAAAAACAGAAACAGATCGTGGCCAAGAAGAGCAGACTTGGTGTTCTGGGGGTGAAGGGAAAGGGAGGGAGTGGGATGGATGGACATTTGGGGAGGTTCCAAACTTTTATATTTGGAATTGGTGGGCAATGGGATCCTACAGTACAGCACAGGGAAATGTGTGTGATTGTATCACTTTGCTGTACAACAGAACTTGATGAAACATTGTAAATCAACTATATCTTAAGAATAATAATAATAAAAAGAAAAAAAGCAAATGAAATTCCACTAAGTACTCAGCAGAGAAATTTAGAAACAGGCAAACTACCAGTAATAAGCATTGGGAGGATATGAAACATTCGGAACATATGTCCTAGTAAGAGTATAATTTGATAAATCACTTTAGAAATTGTTTGGAAATATCCACTAAAGTATAACAAATGTATTGTGTTAGAAATCAGGATTGTACTTCCCAGTGGGTTGAGGAGGTGGTTAGTGATGGGTAGGGTGCATGAAGGGCTTTCCTGAATGCTGGTAATATTTACTATCTTTTGATTGGAAGTTACAGATGTGTTCACTTGTGTGAAATTGCGTCAGGCTATATACCTATACCTTATGGGATTTTGTGTTTATATTTGAATAAAATTATTTAATTTAGAATATTTATGTTATCACAAAGCAGAAATTCAAATAGTAAATGTACTAGACAGAGAGGAGAGAGTATATAACTATTGCCATACTAAAAACTTCAAGACTGACCTACTTCTTTGTGTATTGTTTTTGCTTTTTTAATCAGAAGAAAAATCCATCGAGCTTTCCTTCCATGTTAAATGTTCGAACAGTTTATCTTCCTACAGAGATTGTCATAAAAATATGGCCTGACCTGGTATTATCTACAACTGTCTGGAACATATTTTTTCCAGTACTTGAATTTAAGCTTACGGTAGATGTGAGACATAATCTCAGATTCGATGATTTGTAACTGATACCTAGTCAATAACAGGAAAAGATCTATGTCATGAGTAATGTTTATCTGAACTGGAAGCATACCAGGTTTTTATAGGATCCAGTTAAAGTAGAAGTACTATCAGTGATCTCGTTGTCTTAGGAATGACTTACTCCTATGATATTTTAAAAAGTTGTTTAAATTATGCAAAAGAATGTCAACCAATTCTTGTGCTTATAAAGCAAAACATTACATTTCTAAATATATGTATTCAAATATTCTTATTTTAAAATGTATTTTCTTAATTTTTGCCTTTATTTATTTATTACTCATATAATGAGGTTCTACTGGAGTCAAGGCATTCATATCACTGAACAATATGGCTGAACGACAGTCTTGCTGGTATACAACTCCACCTCATTCTTTCTTACTATTGCACCAAACTCCATTAACATACTGGTTCAGGATTTGTGCCTTTTAAGCTTCAGTAGATGACACTAAACTGTTCTCTGAAATTAATTCCAATAGCCTGTTTTCCAGCTAAGATTATGAGAGCTCTAAGATGGAGCTCTATGGTCTCTGCATCCTGGTATTAACACAGTTCTGTCATTCTCTCCAACTCAGCTTTAACAGAATATTTCAATGACAGGATGTTATAAATAGACTGTGGCTTCCACACTGCGCCTTTCCCCCCTTTTACTGGAGGAATCAAGACACCATATGGCCCTTTGGAGAGACCCATGTGCAATGACAAGCAACTGAGACCCCAGTTCAATAATTCACAATGGACCTGAAGGACCTTGACCATGTGAGTGAGCTTAGAAGTGGATCCTTGAATCTACTTAATACTTGTTGAGTCTTGAAATGACTGCAGCCCCAGCCAACAGTTTGGAACCTCCTGAGACATCTTGAGCCAAAAACAATCCATCAAGAACCTCCCGGATTCCCAACCACATAAACTATGAAATAATAAATATTTGTTGTTTAAAATTGCTGTTTTAGAGTGATTTGTTTTCTAGTAAGCTTTCATTATAATACCTTGCTGACCCTTGATTATCATTCATTTAGTTTTCTCCCAACTGAATGTGAATACTAGTGATGTTGACATCTATACCTGTGTGTACAAGTGTATGTGTGTGTGTGTGCAAATTGTTTCAAGTCCTTTGCTCATTTTTCTATTGTCCTATTTGTCTTTTCTTGTTGGTTTGTAGAATTTTAATGTATTTAATGATTAATGCTTTGCTTTTCATAAATATTGTTCATATATTTCTATTCTTTTAACAAGAATAATAATTTATAATTTATGTGTAGTCAACAATACAGGTTATTTCCCTTGTCACTTCTAGGTTTGCATTATAATTAGAAAATCATTGCGATTCTAATATTTTTAATATTTTCCTGCATTTTCTTCTAAAATCTAGAATCTGTTCTTTATTTAGCTCATGAACCCATCTGCAGAAATTTATGTTTTAATAAGGTTATAAAGAGAGCTAAATGTAATTTTCCAAATGGATAACCAGTTGTCAAAGTGTCAATGTGAAGTATTTTATTGTTTATTCCCTATTTCATGTGTCAAATTTTGGATAAGTTGAATTCTCATAAAAATATTTATTTCTGAACTTTATAACCTGTACCATCAATTTTGTTATTTCCTACAATAACCAAACTGCTCAAATTGCTATACTTTTGTAAGATGTTTTGATATTTGGTAAGACTAGTCTCTAGCTCATCATCCTTTCAAACATTATCTTAACATTTTGTGCAATTTTTCCATAATAAATTTAAAATCACCATAGATTTAAATTTGCAGATTAACCTAAATAGGAAGAGTAATTTGGGGAGACTTTACCTATCTCAAATTCTGAATCCTTCCTTAACCAGGGACATAAGGTAACTTTCCCCTTTTTCAGGGTGTGCTTTATGACCTTCAGCAAATTTCTATAGTTTTTAAAATAGGTTTTACAAGTTTCTCACCACACCTAGTCATAAGTATTTAATGAGCTATGTGGCTATTCTAAATGGGACCCATTTTTCTATTACATTTTAAATTGGTCATTGCTAGTGTATAAGAAAGCTATTGATTTTTCAATATTGATTTTTTATCTGGCTACTTTCCTGGGCTCTTGCTAAGTTCTGATTTTTTTTTCATTGATTCTTGTTGTTGTTGTTGTCATTGTTTTTGTAGACAATCAGTTTGTCTTTGCCTTAGATAGACAGCAAGATAGATGGATAGATATAAAGATATAGAGACAGATAATATGTTATATGTATACACACAAAGATATATTCTTTTACTTTCATTTTATTGTATGGTCTATTATCTCTGAAAAAAATCAAAATTAGCATGGTAACTGGGATGTTTTTCTTATTTCTGACTTACTGTAGATTCTTTTTGTATTAGTTTTCTTGGTTCTACTGTAACAGATGAACACAAAATTTGTGATTTAAAACATATACATATTATTTTACAGTTCTGGAGGTCAGACTCCAAATGAACCTTGTGGAGCTATAATCAAGGTATTGGCAGAGCTGGTTCCTTCCAGAGACCCCAGGGAAGAACCTGTTTGTCACCTCCACCAGCCTCTGCAGGCTGCCTGCATTCCATGGCCAAAGGCACCTTCTTCATGTCACTTAAACATCTTGCTTCTATCATTACATTGTTTTCTCCTCTCTCTATTCTCCTGTCACCCAGATAACCCAGGAAAATCTTCTCATCTTAAGATTCTTAAGAACATCTGAAGAGTCACTTTTACCATGTAAGGTAAACACATTCACAGGTTGCAGGGATTAAGACCTATGTATATTATTCAACCTATTACACTTAAAATAGTTCACTATTATTTATGATATTTTATTAAGGTTTCTGGTAGATTTTTTAAGCCAAGTTAAAAGTTTATTTCTATTACTAGCTTACTAAGGTGTTTTATCTTTGAGTCAATAGCAACTATTATAATGAATCAAATGATTTAATCATCCATATTAAGATGTTTATTCACTTTTCATCTTTAATTTGATAATGTACTAATTACATTAATGCACATCTCATAATCTAAAATACTTTTGCATTTTCAGCATATGTCTTTGAACATAATGTATTAGCAGTTTGCTAATACAGTCCTGAAATTAAGTGGGTAACAATTTATTTATGATTTTTGTATCTATGTTCCTGAATTTACCTTCATGTGCTATTTTCATTCAATTTTGACATCAGAGCTGTATTACACCTAAGAATGTTTTGAGAAATATTCTATTCCCATTAATCAAAAAACATATATTACAAGGAAATTATTTCTTCTTTAGAGATGCAGTTAGCCCCACTCATAAAATAATCTGACCCTTTTGTTTGCCTTTTCCTGACAGTTAAGTGTTCAGTACTTTGCCCATGTACTGTCACTATTTTCTACCATTCCTTAGGTGATTGTCAGTAATTTCTCTCACTGGAAAATGACTTTTTTTAATGTGCTTAATTTCTAAGATAAACTATATTTAAATGGGCACTATATGTAAAATGCTATTTATTTTCTCACTCCTATTCTTATTAGTTTGTATTTTTATTGGTAAACTTTACCCAAGTTTGTTCATTTTATTAATAATTTCTAAAAGTTTATTTTTAGTTTTATTGATTGTGTCTACTTTCTATTTCTATTTTCCATGTATTAGTCTCTAGTTTTATCTCTATTAATTCCTTTTGTTTTCCCTAACTTCCCCCCTTGCTTCTCCGTCCAACTTCTTACCTTTGTATACATAATTTATTAGTTTAGATGTTTATTTTTTTTAAAATATGCATTTGATGCTCTTATTTTTCAGCTCAGTACTACTTTGGACAAATACTAGAGCTTTTGATTGTGTTACTCTTAATGTCTTTTAACATCAAAATAGTTGTTAATTTATGTTTAGATTTTACCTTTATTTCACAGTTTATTTAGAAGAACATTTTGAAGTTTTACCTGCATAGATCTTTTAAGCTTCTAATTTTATTACATTATATTCAGGAAATATGGACTGTATTATTTTTACTTTAGGAATTAATTGGAATTTCTCTTAAGGCATAATTCTTGACCTACTTTTATATGTCCTATTTGTTCTTAAAAAGGCTATGTGTTCCCTATTTCTTCAGTGCAAAGTTCTTTCTTTCATCCTATTATATCATGCATATTAATTAAATGAATAAATTCCAACATAAAACCAAAAGCTTCTATTAAACGAAAAAAGCTCTCACATTTAATAAAAATGCATATTGTTTGTAAGAAATTTTGAATTAAAGGGAAATGGGAAGTTATACCAGAAAGAGAGAAAAAGAGAAGAGAATGCAGTATTAATACCAAATGTTTTAGAATTAAGATTAAAAAATAAACAGAATTAAAAAGAGTTTACTGAGAAGAAATGTTGCACAATAAAGATATAAACTTTAGAAATATCTGTGTACCTGGTAGTACATCATTTAAATGTATGTCAAAATGTTAATGTATGGAATTAGGAGATCTTAACATATTTTTTTTTTATTTATTGAAAAACCAAGAGATCTATGAACTATAAAAATATATATTTGGCCAACTTCAACAGGTTTTCAAAATAAACAAACACAATTAGGAAGAGAAGAAAATTTTCTCAACCTGATAAGCTACATCTGAAAAAAAAAAAAAAAACTACAGCTAACATCATCCTTAATGCTGAAAACAAATGAATTCCTAAGATTGGGAGAGAGGCATGGATATTTACTCTTATTACTTTTATTCAGTAGTGTATTAAAGGTTCCATTCAATTCAATAAGGCAAACCAAAACAAATTTTAAAAAGTAAAAAAGAGATGCTGAAAGTTCCCATCGTGGCTCAGCGGTTAACAAAACTGACTAGTGGACACGAGGATGCAGGTTTGATCCCTGGCCTTGTTCAGTGAATTAAGGATCCAACATTGCCATAAGCTGTGGTTTAGGTCACAGACATGGCTCAGATCCAGCTGTGGCTGTGATGTAGGCCAGCAGCTACACCTCTTATTCAACTCCTAGCCTGGAAACCTTCATGTGCAGTGGTGCAGCCCTAAAAAGACAGGAAAAAAAAATGATGTTAGGAAAACACACAGGTAAACAACAGACTGGGAGAAAATATTCTTGATATCCAATAAAGGACATATATGCAGGATATATGATAAATTCTTAAACTCAATAACAAGAAGACAAAACTTCCAGAAAAAACAAAGCAAGGAAGTGAATGGACCCTTCCTAAAAATATGTGAATTGCCAATTATTGCATGAAAACATGTTCAATTCTATTAATCTTCAATGAAGTGCAAATTAAAATCGTTTTATATCTACTAAAATTTTAATAAAAAACTCAACAATAGCAAATGATGAAAAGAATTTAAATAAATGTGAAATAGTATAACCACTTCAGAAATATTTATCAAATTTTTATAAAATTGAAATATACTTACCAAATCACTGAGAAATCCCCCTCATAGCTATGTACCTAGCAGAAATGAAAACATACGTTCACAGAAACACTGGTATGCAAATGTTCATAGCACCTTTTCTCCCAACGCTCAAAAACTGGAAACAACCCAAAAGTCCATTAATAGCTAAATGGACTTTTTTAAAAAAACACTGCATTCATGAGATGAAATAATACTCAGAAATAAAGAGAAATGAACAACTGATATATGCACCTACACGGATGGATAAATGTAAAAATTCATTTGCTCAAGGGAAAGAAGTTGGACATAAAATAGTACATGCTGCATGGTTCTTTTTACATGAAATTCTAGAATAGGCAAAACTATCTTTCCTAATATGTCAACTGGTTGCTTGGCACAGGGGGTTAGCGACGAGTACTGCCAAGAGGTGTCGATGATGATGGAAATATTTCCTATCTTGATTATGAAGAACAGCCACCTATAGCTTCTGTTTTTAAAATGAAGTGAAGAGAGGCTTAAACCTGTATTAGAAGTTAGAGTCCCATTATCCCATTTAAGATTAGGAGTGCTTTTATTTAATATTAAGGAAAATATTTTTAATTTAAGATACATTTGACATATAACATTATATCAGTTTCAGGTGTACAGTATAATGATTTTATATTTGTGTATATTGTGAAATGATCCCTACAGTAAGTCTAGTGAACATTCAATGCCATACATAGTAATAAAACTAAAAAAAATTTTTTGATAACGTCTAAGCATGACTAGTAGGGAACTTTAACTTACACCTGCACCTGGCCACAATAAGGTGGCTGTTCCTCTTCCCCACCGGTGTGGTGTCTGAAGAAGCCTGCTAAATCATATTTTTAAAATATCCAGGATCTTATACATCTTAGGTCCAGGATAGATCCAAAAATCACTCACCCTTCCAAAAACCAGGATAATCTCCACTTAAACAAGAAAAGAAAATCAATAGATGGCAACACCAAGATGATACACATTTTGTAATTATCTAACAAGGATTTTAAAGTGCCATCATAAAAATTATTTAACAAGCAAATAACTACAAACATGCTTAAAACAAATAAAAATTTAGGAAATCTTTGCAAAGAAATAGAAGACATAAGGAAGAACCAAGTGGAAATTTCAAACTCAAAAATACAATAACTGAAATTTTTAAGAAATCAGTGGAGGCACTCAACTGCAAAATAGTGAGTAGAGAAAAGAATTGATAAATATAAAGACAAAAATTACTCTGAATAGCATAGAGGAAACACCGAAAAATTGAAAAGAGTCACAGGGAACTGTGGAACTATAGCAGAAGATCTAATATTTGTGTCACTGAATCTCCAGAAGGAGAAGACAAATAAGGAGATGCTGAAAAAGGACTCAAGAAAATCATGGCTAAAAAAAAAAAAAAAAAGCCCATACTTGAGAAATGATACAGACCTGTAGATTTAAGATGTTCAGCAAATCTCAAATAGGATAAATCCAAAGAAATCCACACTAATATGCATCAAAAACTTCAGAAAACTAAAAACAAAGAAAAATCTTTTGAAGTAACAAAAATTATTCCTTATCTATGGAGGGAAAGCAACTTGAATAACAATGGGTTTCTTAAACAAAATCATAAAGGACAGAAGAAAGTGGCACAACACTTTACAAGTGCTGAAAGAAAAGAACTGCCAATCCAGAAATCTCACGGATTGAAAATATCCTTTAGGAATGATGGGGAAATCAATGCTCTCTCAAAAAAGGAACACTAAGAGAATTTGTTGTCAATAGCCCTACCCTAAAAGAATAACAAAAGGGTATTCTTGAAAGAGAAAGGAAATTATAACGGAGAATTCTTAGAACATCAAGAAAAAAATGGAAAGGGCAAAAATAAGGGTAAATCCAATACTTTTCTTCTCTCCTTGAGTTTTCTAAATTATGTTGAAAGTCAAAGAAAACTCATAATATTACCTGATGTGAATCTCTATATGTGTAGAGAAAATACTCAAGACAATTATATTACATACAGTAGAGGGTAAAGGAACTTAAAGAATGGTAAAGCTTCTAGACATCATTTAAATTGGTAAAATGATGGCATCAACATGTATTTATGGTGATGGCACTGTTCTATATCCTGATTATGATGGTGGGTTATAAGAATTTATACATGTAATAAAATGGCATACAATTATATATGTGCATTCCTGGTTTTGATATTGCACTATAGTTACACAAGATGGAACCATTAGGGGAAACTTAGTAATTGAGACCCCCTCTGTGCTATCTTTTCCACTTCCTATAAGTCCATGATTATTTCAAGATTTTAAAAGTGAATAAATGAAAAGAAAATCTAAGCCTACCTGTGCTTAGCAGAAGAGATCTTAACCAGTCTTATGACAACCAAACACCCATGACCTGCATCATTGCTGCATCACTAAGATTAAATTAAGACGCTGCATGGGAGTTCCCTGGTGGCTTAATGGACAAGAATTTGTCACTGTCTCTGCTGTGGCTTGGGTTCAAGCCCTGGCCCCAGAACCTCTGCATCTAAAAAAAAAAAAGAAAATAAATAAGGCATACAGAGATGTGGGAGTATGAGGGAGAAGTAACTTCAGATAAGTTTCCCTTGTTTAACTGCTAATGAAGATATATCAGTACATGTGGCTAAATGAAATGTCTATTGCCTGTTTTCTTTATGCCTCACTAAATAAATAAATACTTGGGAATGAGGAAATAATATAAAGAAAGCAGAAAATATAAATAGCACAACTTAACCCTAGAAGGATGATGTAAAGATAAGTAAACCATTCATATATATTTACTATTATATTAGCTTTATTTAGTTATAAATTTCATGAATCTTTAGGAGTGTGTTACACTAAAGTGAAGTGTGAAATACCATCTAAACATTCTGTTCTACTGCCCCTTTAAAATAAATCCTAACACTTTCTATTTATAGAATTTCATGGCATTGATAACTGTAACCACATTAAGAAACATAGCTCAAATCTGTCTTTTATTCTTCTTTACCTGTTTTAACCAAATTTTGAATTATTTCCTTTACTTTCTATCCCTTCTCCATCAAACATGGGGCCAGCTTCTTAGTTCTTTTTGAGGCAATGGGGCCAGAACTAGGAGTGATTAAAATGTTTTTTTAAAAAATAGTATTTTAGACATTGTATGGGAAATCACAGAAATCTCCAAAAGAGAGGGTATTACCAATCAGGAATTTCTCCACATTTCAGGTTGACTCCATTCTGCTTTGATGTTGTCTGAATTCTGTCTTTTTTCTTAGGCAGAGTTGGCCCCTTGAACATATATGAACATAAATAACTTTTAAGAAAATCTGAAATTTTATTAAAAGTGCCTGAGGACATATTTTGATATTCAAAGAGAAAGTCACTATTTAATTTCTTATTCAAAAGTCTCTCACTGAATTCCTTTTTTCACTTGTAAGAAAGGTAGGAGCAGGGTGTACTTTCTGGTCAGCGAATCCCGAGATGTAGCCTGTCCTTTAGAAGTGTGACCACAGTCTTACTCTTGGCAACTCGTCTCAGGAACTATATCCTAAAAGACGCTCCAAAAGATTAAGGAATGGTAGGAAAGGCAACTAATCTCTTCCCCCACAATTAAGTCTTAGATAAAAACCTGGTTTTTCAATGATCAGGTTCTGTTAGTTCTACTTCTCACATATCCTTCAGTACATCTCTTCTGCCAACACTGTATCTACTGTCAATACTCTCGTACTTAAAATACCAACCCCATTGTGATTTTCACACCCTGAGCTCACTACCTCACCCCTCTCCAGTCTTCACTGCAGCCAGAGTAAAGCTTCTGAAATGTGTACATTATCTCTTCACTGACAATCCTCCAAGGCACCCCTTCACAAAAAAATAAAAGTTCAAACTCTTTTGTGTGCCTTTTGCAATGTGTTTTCCTAAAGATGGAAAGAAGTGAAAACTCCCTGAAATTTTATATAAGCAGAAAAACATAAGGACCCTGTAACTTCAGATCATTTTAACCTTCATGAAAATCACTGACATCATGAAGTGGTAGATCCACAACCCATACATAAACATGGTCAGGAACTCCAGTAAACAAAGGAACAGATCAGACTGGCCTACATGATTTGAAAATATAAAACTGAATCCTCTTCCCAACATCATTAGAAGTCAGATGCTCCACACTCTACATACACATTTCTCTCATCTGAATAACTATACTACCCAAGTCTCAGAACAGTCACATCTCTGAATTGTATGCTGACAGAAACCATTTTCACTAGATGAGAAGAAACGCTCCCAAATTCTCAAACTTCATCCTGTGTTTCATTTTTGCAAATGGTAGTTTTCTTAACAGTCAGAAAATATACATACAAAGTTATGCAATGGTGAATGAGTTGACGCCACACCATCTATAGGCTATCTTGTTCCTCTTTAATTAATTGCACTTCAAAAAGTAGAATATTTATTTCTATTTATACAATCACCAAAAAGAAAAAAAACAATGTTTAAATTTCTACAGCATAGAATTCTTGCTATCATGTGCAATTCTAAACATTCTCCCAGAGCTCTTGTATAAAGGACACTGCTTTCTGAGCATGTATAAAGATGGAAGAATTTGTTTAGGATACTTAGTACTAATACCTGTGAAGGAATACCCCACCTAATCATTTAATTTTTCCCATTCAAAGACAGAAGCATCCACCAACACATACCTTATTTCCAAAGCACACGGTATCCCATTTTCAAGGACTAAGACACGTAAAGTCTTTCAAATATTTGATGAGTAGACAGAAGGAAACCTCCTTCCCACCCACCCCCCTCTGGTCAGTAAACAAACCAAGAGGGAATAGCTTTCCAGCATGTTGAAGATTCTCTGGCAGATCATTAATCCCAGAAAAATCTCTCCAAACTTACTGATGCGTGGATTCCATTTTCAAATTTCTCATTAGTTCCTCTTTATGGATTAAATGCTGATGTTCACGAATGAATGCACACAGCTTCAGCTGATGGATGTAATTGGGTTGTAATGGATTTTAGCTGCTGTTCCTTCTGATCTAGTCAATTTGAAATGCAGTATCAATGTATTCTCCCCATCTCTTGGTAGGGAATGAGAAATTGAAACCTACAAGATGAAATTTATCAACTTTCATAAAGTCAGCTTCAACCATCATAAAACTGTTAAACCTCATTATCATTCTACTGCAGTTATTTTTTGAACTCTGGTCTGGCAGTCAAAATATTAAAGTGTATTTGGAATAAGTAGAGTTGATCCTCCAATATACTGTGTGTCCTCAACATTGATTTAGGTGCTGTAAATATTACCAAGTAAAGATGACATTAACACAGCAAAATTTAACACCAGAAACATAAAATGACAAGAAAAGATTTAAAGGTTGCAAAACCTTCGGCGATTTTATATTTAAAAACATGATTTGCAGCTACACTAGGTTCAATAACAAAGATTACAAGTTTCAAAGTCTCAAGAATTGCTCCAGAGCTATTCTTCTGGTGTTAGGATTCCTGAGTCTCTTAGCTCTGGAAACACCTAGTGATGAATGGGAGACAGTTTAGGAAGAACCCAAGTCGTTAGCTGTCACAGTCCTTCTATTTTCTACATTGGTGTGTGTGTGTGTGTGTGTGTGTGTGTGTGTTTTCAAGTTCCAAACAGTATTTTCCTGTAGTTGTATATTCATCAGCACTATTACCTGTGAGGTTAGAACTTAATAGAGTACTAATAGACTGAACTTTCCTCTTATAACAAATAGTGTCAAATGGAAGATAGGGTGAAACAGTTATTCCTTTAAGAATTGGTGGGGATGGAGCTCCCATTGTGGCTTAGCAGAAACGAATCTGACTAGGAATCATGAGGTTTCAGGTTCAATCCCTGGCCTCGCTCTGTGGGTTAAGATCAAGTGTTGCCATGAGCTGTGGTGTGTAGGTTGCAGACACAACTCGGATCCTGCGTTGCTGTGGCTGTGGTGTCAGCTGGCAGCTGTAGCTCCGATTCGACCTCTAGCCTGGGAACCTCCATGTGGCCCTAAAAGTAAATAAATAAATAAAAGCAAAAGAATTGTCAGGGAAGAGTATTATGGGAAAACAATCCTCTATTCCTATCCTTCTTAAACCTTCCTTTTAAATTAATGCAGAAATTCAAGGTTCTCATACAATTCTAAAATTTACTTAAATAATGCAAAGAACACTGTAAAACATGACTAGACATTTACACACCACTTCTATTTTACTCTACAGCAACAACTTATTACTGAAAAAACCAGAGGACACAGGGCATATAGAAAGAGAAAAAAAGTATATGTATCACCTAGTTCTTATCAGTTGTGTCTCTGAATTTAAGCATTTTATTTGTATTGTGCATCTTCTAAAACTATAAAAATGCAACTATTCTTTGAGTTCATAAAAGTTAGCCAGCTAAAATGACATACCTAGGAGGAAATAGAAACCAGTAATGTCTATTTGCTTTTCATAAATAATACTAATTAGCACATACATTTCACTTAACATTTTCAAAACACTTGACAAACATTAAGTAATTAATTAATTAAAGAAAAGGCTGTGATGAGCTTAATTGGAATCTCCCCAAGGACACTCAATACTTCTTGGTTCAAACAGGTTTTGAAATAACAAGAATAACCTTTCTTGTGATATTTGACTGCCAGTTCGAGCCCGGAAAGTACCTGAGTGCATGACAATTAGATGTTTTTAAAAAGGTCAATTGGATTTTGTGTAACCTCCAAAATGAGAGGTTAAATTTTTTTCTGATCTCTCTCTCCTTCTCTCAATTCCTTTTCCCCTTTACACACTTATATACAACTGGCTTAATCTTCCAAATAAAAATCCTCCCCCCTACTCAAAAGATCATAACTAGAACAGAATTTATGACTATAACATCCAACCAAACCTACCTAGGAAGGCATCATTTTAAAGAAAAATAACTGGAATCAGTCCTCTAAATTAGTATTAAAATCAGTAGCTATTATCTATGAAAACAATCCCTTCCTTCACTCCCTAGAGAAGAAAAATGAACTCAGACCAGTACTTTTATTTTTTTCTGTGAAGGAGAGGACTTCCTATTGACAAAAATAGAATTTAATCTCTTAATCATCCATTGTTCTTATTTGTACCTGATTAAAGTTTTAAAATGGATTATTTTTTCTTATTGAGAAGAACCTCATTTCAAACATGATAAAAGTTCAGATTAAAAAATACTGGCAAATCTTCATAGTCATTCTATAAACCTTCTGCTGCCAAACTGCCTTAGAGTCATATAAACTCCACACAGGATGACTTACTGAAGCAGAAGAACAAGAGAGGTGAACCCAATAAGCACATCTTCTCTTCATTCTAGATTATCCTCTTTCAACAGCAAAAATCTTTCAAAGAGAGGAGAGCAGAGTAGGTCTATGATACAAGTAGCAAACATTCTTTAATCCAGTCAAAATTCAAACAAGTTTTGGAATTGATTTTGTAGGCAGTATTTATACTACTAAAAAAATACAAGTCAATATTAGATATTCACCACTTATATATTACTAAAAATAATATTTGCTAGTCTGACCATCTATCCCATTTTTTCCACTTTGTAAAATTTGTTTTGACTACTTCTAAAAACCAACCCCCTCACTCAGAAGGTGAAAATGTGCTATAACCTGGTTAAAATATTTTTTAAAATGTGCCCAGTACACTGAGAACAATTCCAAGGATGATTTCAAAATCATCATTATAATAGATGTATTTAGATATGTTTATGCTTTGGTGATTTTATTAAAAAGGGATTTAAATCATTTGGGATTTTATATTAAATATACTTACTGTAATGATGCTTTCCCTCAAAAAATCATATACTTTTAACCTCTCATGCTGATAATCTGGAGGGTTGCACATCTTTTCCATCATGCATGACTCCCTGTTTCACATCTGAGATACCAAGACTTTTTTCACACAACTGGTGCCATATACAAGGTTTCAGGCCATGTAAAGGATGCTTTACTTTAAAAATCTCACCACCATAATGTCTGTGCCATTTAGATGAGATGAAGAAAGACTCAACACCTTTCCTCTGGAGTTTTGAAAACAAAGCTAGTTGATTAAGTTCATTCCACAGAAAATTGTATTTGATTTTTCTATATTTAAGAACAGAACAGGGTGATTTGTTTGAGGCTGCAAAATGATTTCTACACCCATTAAAAGTAACACACACAAAATTACTCATTTCCAACAGAATGTATACATCTATAATGTACCTTAAGAAAGACTATGAACAAGGATCAAGATGGTGGAGGAGTAAGACGTTGTGCTCACCTCCTCCCACAAACATATTTAAAATAAAACACATATACATGCACAAAAATAAACTCAAAATGACTTAAAGACAAACATAAGACAACATCAAACTCTTAGAAAGAGAACACAAGCAAAACATTCTCTGACATCAACCTTACTGTTTTCTTAGGTCAGTATCCCAAGGCAATAGAAATAAAGGCAAAAATAAACCAATGGGACCTAATCAAACTGACAAGCTTTTGCACAGCAAAGGAAACCATGTATATATAAAAAAAGACAACATATGGAATGGGAGAAAATAGCTTCAAATGATGCAAGTGATGAGAGCTTAATCTCTAAAATATACAAAAAGCTTATACAACTCAACAACAAAAAAACCAACAACCCAACTGAAAAATGGGCAGAAGACCTAAATAGACATTTCTCCAAAGAATATGTACAGATGGCCAACAGGCATATGAAAAAATGCTCAACATCACTAATTATCAGAGAAATGCAAATCAAAACTACTGTGAGGTACCATCTCACCCCAGTCAGAATGGCCATCATTAACAAGTCAACAAATACCAAATGCTGGAGAGGGTGTGGAGAAAAGGGTACCCTACTTCACTTTCAGTGGGAATGTAAATTGGTAAAATCACTATGGAAAACAGTATGGAAGTACCTCAGAAAACTAAACATAGAACAACCACAGGACCAAGCAATCCCACTTTGGGCATATATGCAGACAAAACTTTCATTGAAAAAGATATATGCGCCCTTATGTTCACTGCAGCACTATACATAATAGCCAAGACATAGAAACAACCTAAATGTCCATTGGCATATGAATGGATTAAGAAGATGTGGTATATATATATATTACATAAAATGGAATACTACTTAACCATAAAAAAAAAACAAAATAATGCCATTTGCAGCAACACGCGTAGAACTAGAAACTCTCATACTAAGCAAAGTGAGTCAGGAAGAGAAAGGCAAATACCATATGATATCACTTATACCTGGAATTTAATATATGGCACAAATGAACTTTTCCACAAAAAAAAGAAACTCATGGAATTAGAAACAGGCTTGTGGTTGCAGAGGGGGAGGGAGTGGGATGGACTTGGGGTTAATAGATGCAAACTATTGCATTTGGAGGGGATAAGCAATGAGATCCTGCTGTATAGCACAGGACACTGTACCTGGTCTCTTGTGATGGAGCATGATGGAGAATAATGTGAGAAAAAGAATATATATATACATATATATATATATATATATATATGTGTGTGTGTGTATATACATATATATATATATATATATATATATATATGTATGTATGACTAGGTAAATTTTTTGTAGAGTGGAAATCAACAGAACACTGTAAATCCACAATAATTGAAAAAAATCATATGAGCCTAAAAAAGGAAAAAAAAGAAAGGCTATGAGACTGAGATGAATTAAAGTAGAGATAAAAGTGATGGTGAGGCTGCAGGGGTCAATGTATCAAATAGAGACATTCATAATTTTTTAGCCAATGATTTGTACTTGAAATGGTCAATATTACTATGATAAATTATTAGGAAAATTGTACAGGAGCACTAAGAGCAAAAGGAAGAGAACACAAAAGGAATATCTGACATAACTGGCATATTTTTTATTGTTTTGTTTTTGTTTTTAATCTATCAACCTCCTTTAAGCATAACCATAAATTGTTGAAAGAATAAAATAAGGGAAAACATGGATGAATACACTCAAAAAGTTAACAATGGTAAGTGAGAATAAGATTTTTCTTTTTATTGACTTTGTATTGTTCTTCTGTATTCTAAAGGTAGATTGCTTTATGTTGGATAAATGTGTCTCATTTATAACTATTTTTTCTCTATTAATCCAGACTCAGCCAATCTCTGCACAAGTGTTAGTATTTCTTGCGTGTACAGTGAATACATATCAATTTGTATAGATTATTAAACTATTAGCTTGTGCTACTGGGAATCAGGTCCTCTTCTTCCTTGCCCCCAAATATGTTAGTTAATTTTTAAAACCCCAAAATAATTATCTAATTTCAGCCAATACAGAGTCTAAGTTTCACAACTTCATTATATTTATTATAAAGCTCTTCAATTCCATGTCAAAGGCAGTTAAAAGATTGGCATCAATATTAATTTTACAGCAAGGACACCGCACTAAACTCTTTTCATGCTCTTCAGCACTGAACCAGATTTTATCTGTCCATATTATGCAAAATTTATCAATTCTTCGACAAAGTGGTAAGATATTTTTTCCTTCAGTTAAGAAGAATGATTCAAGAGAATAGAACTGATCTTTCCATATAATTGTAGACTAAAAATGTAAGAATAATCTAGAGGGGGAGCAGAATCCCTTGTTCTACTTCTTACTGCCTTTCTGTTTGATTTATGGACAATCTCTAAGTTTTTTTGGTGAGAAAAAAAAAACCCACTCTTATAGGAAGCACCAAGCAGAAACTCTTTTGGTTTTCAAAAACACTCCTCAAATAATCGAGAACACCATTGTGTAACTGCATTAAATGATTCAGTTGCTCCCATTATGTTTGCCAAAACATAGGTAGCTGTGGCCAATTAATACATTATATACTTTAACGGCATCTGACAAAATTCAACCTCTCATACTCTCTCCAATGAATGCCACTATTCTCAATCTCTCTCCCTTTCTCTTTCTTATATACACACTAACAAACCCACTAACACACACTCACACCATTCCATTATTCTTTATATTAAGCCACACCTCTCATTCCCTGAACTTCTCAAGTAGATATGATCTATCTATAAAATGAAAACAGATCATGGACATGGAGGACAGACTTGTGTTTACCAGTAGGGAAGGGGAGAGAGTGGGATGGACTGGGAGACTGGGGTTAGTAGATGCAAACTAGTGCATTTGGAGTGGATAAGCAATGAGATCCTGCTGTACAGCACAGGGAATTATATCCCATCACTTGTGATGGAACACGATGGAGAATAACGTGAGAAAAGGAATATATATATATATATATATATATATATATATATATATATATATATATCTGTGTCACTTTGCTGTACAACAGAAATTGAGAAAACATTGTAATTCAACTATAATAAAAATTTTAAAAAGATAGACAAACAGACATCTAGAAAGATATTATGATTAGAGAAGAAAAGATAATACCAAGAGACACAGGCAAAAGGGTTTGTTGTTTTTATCATCATCGTATCTTATTGGTATGTCTGCTTTACTCTTGACCCCTTAAGATATGACTGCCTTTAGTCCAGATTGCCAATCAGGACAGAAATTCAAGGAAGAGCTTGGAGGATTTTGATCCAAATCTTTTATTCAGAATTGGAGAGTGCCAACGTAAAACAAAAAGATCTGCCCTCAGAGAGTTTATTTGCCAATGAAAGAAGACATAGAATAATCACTTGAGAAAATAAATAATATAAATGTTACATAGTTTCTTCTGTAAGAATCTAAATGTTAGGGAAAATAGAACAAGTAAAGGGGACTGGGAATGCCAAGTGCTGCCTCATGGGAAAATGACATCCTGAAGAAAGCCTGAGAGCCATCCTGAAGAAAGCCTGAGAGGGAGTCAATGGATATTTGCCTGGAGAGAACTGTGGGCAGCACATCTGCCAAGGATAGTTGCAGGTGTCTGGTGCACAACTCAAACAACCCTATATGGTGTTTCTGAGGCAAAAAAGGCACTAAGTGCAAAACGCTGGGGTGAAACCATGCTTCACAGCTTCATGGGAAAGGGAGAACACTGTTGCTGGAGCAGAGAGACCAAAGCAGGTAATAGTGCATGAGATGACAGAAGAAATAGGAGTCCAAATGAATCTGTCTGTGATTCCATTGTATAATCCATCATGATTAGTTTTATGTGAGGGAGTTATAGGCGGAAGGCAAGTTAGGGAGTAAAGCTTATCCAGAAGGAGTCTTGCTAATGGTTCTGGCTCATGGTCATGTTTTACTGGAGCATCCATGACTCCAAAAGATCAAAAGGCAACAGAATAGCATAAAATGAGTACATAATTTTACATCAGATGAACTGTTTTGAATTTGGTTCCATTGTTCACTAGATGCAGAACTACAGAATAATTCATAATTTGATGTCAACTCAGGAGATTGGATTAAGATGGCAGAACAGAAGGACTGGAGCTCAACTTCTCTCCCAAAAAACAACAAAACTACAACCAAATCCTGAGAAACCTTCAACCAAATGGACTGTAAACTTCCAAAAAAGATATTCTGCTCCAGAAGACAAAGAGGAGACCACGTCAAGGGGTAGGAGGGGTGATTACACAATAGAACTAACCCCATACCTCCTGGGTGGGAAGTCCAAAA
>PVHT020000140.1:13300435-13311534 GCA_004024745.2 Catagonus wagneri
ACACCACAAATGACAAGACTCACCAGGAAAGGCATACATACAATAATGATACTAAATCATCCATGCACAATTATGCTACCAAAATCTGAAATTGTGAGAAGAGAGCACAAATGCAGGACGGTGGAGATGCACTTGCGATTAAGAAACCAACAACTTAAAAGAAGCTCATTTGTATATAGACTCCTATATCAAAACTTCAATGTAAAAAAAAGAGCAGCGAAAACCCCAAACAGTTAATACAATGGTAATAAGAACATATATATCAATAATTACCTTAAATGTTAATGGACTGAATGCCCCAACCAAAAGATATAGACTAGCTGAATGGATACAAAAACAAGACCCATATATATGCTGTCTTCAAGAGAACCACTTCACTTCTAGGGACACATACAAATTGAAAGTGAGAGGATGGAAGAAAATATTCCATGCAAACTGGCATCAAAAAAAGAGTAGCAATACTCGTATCAGACAAAATAGACTTTAAGATGAAAAACATTTTAAGAGACGAGGAAGGGCACTACATAATGATCAAAGGATCAATCCAAGAAGAAGATATAACAATTTTAAATATCTATGCACCCAACATAGCATAACCACAACATATAAGGCAACTGCTAACAACCTTAAAAGGAGAAATCAACAATAACACAATCATAGTGGGGAAATTTAACACCCACTTACAGCAATGGACAGGTCATCCAGGCAGAAAATCAGCAAGGAAACACAGGCCCTGAATGAAGCATTAGATCAGATGGACTTAATAGATATTTATAGGACATTCCATCCAAAAGCAACAGAATATACATTCTTCTCAAGTGCGCACAGAACATTCTCTAAGATTGATCACATGCTGGACTACAATCCAAGCCTCAGTAACTTTAAGAAAATTGAAATCATATCAAGCATTTTCTCTGACCACAATGCTATACGACTGGAAATCAACAACAAGAAAAAATGGCAAAAAAATACAAACACATGGAGACTAAACAACATGCTACTAAACAACCAATGGATCAATGAAGAAATCAAAGAGGAAATTAAAAAATACCTAGCAGCAAATGAAAACAAAGATATGACACTCCAAAACCTCTAAGATGCAGCAAAAGCAGTTCTAAGAGGAAAGTATATAGCAATACAAGCCTACCTCAGGAAACAAGAAAAAGCTCACATAAACAACCTAACTTTACATCTAAAGCAGCTAGACAGGGAAGAAGCCTGGTCATGGAAACAACCTAAATGCCCATCGACAGAGGAGTGGATAGGGAAGATATGGTACACACAGACAATGGAATATTACTCAGCCATTAAAAGGAATGAAATAACAACATTTACAGCAACATGGATGGACCTAGAAATTATCATGCGAAGTGAAACCAGTCAGACAATTAGACAGCAACACCCAATGCTACCGCTTACATGTGGAAACTAAAGAGACACAATGAACTTCTTTGAAGAACAGACAATGACTCACAGATTTTGGAAAACCTTGTTTTTTCAAATAAGACAATATGGGGAGTGGGGGGATGCACTGTGGGTTTGGGAGACAAAATCTATCACATTGACTTGTGATGATCTTTGTACACCTATAATTGAAATAAAATTCATTATTATTAAAAAAAAGAAAAAAAATCCAACACCATTTCTGATAAAAACCCTTCAGAAAGTGGGCATAGAGTGAACCTACCTCAACATAATCAAGGCCATCTATGACAAACCCAGAGCTCATGTCATTCTCAATGGTATAAAACTGAAAGAATTCCCACTGAGATCAAGAACAAGACAAGGATTCTGCTCTTGCCACTACGATTCAACATAGTTTTGGAAGTCCTAGCCACAGCCATCAGAGAAGTAAAAGAAGAGGAATCCAAATTAGAAAAGAAATAAAACAATCACTATTTGCAGATGACATGATGCTATACCTAGAAAATCCTAAAGATGCTACCAGAAAACTATTAGAGCTCATCAGTGAATCTGGCAGTCACAGGATTCAAAATTAATACATAGAAATCAACTGCATTTCTATATACTAACAATGAAAGATCAGAAATAGAAATTAGGGAAGCAATTCCATTTACTATCACATCAAAAAATAAAATACTTAGGAATAAACCTACCTAAGGAGATGAAAGACCTGTACTCTGAAAAATATAAGATGCTGATGAAATAAATCAGATGACACAGACAGACAGAGAGACATACTCTACTCTAGGATTGGAAGAATGAATTTTATCAAAAAGACTATACTATCCAAGGCAATCTTCAGATTCAATGCAGTCCCTATTAAATTACCAAGGACATTTTTCACAGAACTAGAACAAAATACTTTAAAGTTTGTTTGGAAGCACAGAAGTCCCAGAATAGCCAAAGACATCCTAAGAAAGAAAAATGGAGCTGGAGGAATGAGGTTCCCTGACTTCAGAGTATACTACAAAGCTACAGTCAACAAAACTGTATGATACTGGCACAGATACAGAAATATAGATAGTGGAACAGGATAGAAAGCCCAGTATTAAACACACCTACCTACAGTCAACTAATCTATGACAAAGGAGGTAAGAATGAACAGTGGAGAAAAGACAGCCCCTTCAATAAGTTGTGCTGGAAAAACCGAAGAGCCACAGGTAAAAGAATGAAATTAGAACACTTCCTAACACCATTCACACACAAAAAAAACTCAAAATGGATTAAATACCTAAATATAAGACCAGATACTATAAATCTCTTAGAGGAAAATATACACCAAACACCCTCTGACACAAACCACAGCAATATCTTCTCAGATCCACCTCCTAGAGTGATGATAATAAAAGCAAAAATAAACAAATTGGACTTAATTAAACTTAAAAATTTCTGCACCACAATGGAAACTTGAAACAAAATGAAAAGACAACCCACAGAACAGGAGAAAATATTTGCAAATGAATTGACTGACAAGGGATTAATCTCCAAATTTATAAACACCTTCTGCAGCTCAATGCCAAAAAAACAAGCAATCCCATCAAAAAGTGGGCAGAGGATTTAAACCGACGGTTCTCCAAAGACATTCAAATGGCCAAAAACCACAAGAAAAGATGTTCATCGTCACTAATTATTAGAGAAATGCAAATCAAAACCACTATGAGGTACCAGCTTACACTGGCCAGAATGGCCATCATCAAAAAGTCTACAAACAATAAATACTTGAGAGGGTGTAGAAAAAATGGAACTCTATTACACTGACAGTGGGAATGTAAACTGGTGCAACCACTGTGGAAAACAGTAAGGGGATTCCTCAGAAAACTAAGAATAGAATTACCATTTGATCCAGCAATCCCACTCCTGGGCATCTATCCAGAGAAAAGCATGACTCGAAAAGGCACATGTACTCCAATGTTCACTGCAGCACTTTATACAATAGTCAAGACATGTAAACAACCTAAATGTCCATTGACAGAGAAGTGAAAAAAAAAAGATGATGTACATATACACAATGAAATATTAGCCATTAAAAGGAAAGAAATAAAGACATTTAGAGCAATATAGTTGGACCTAGACATTATCATGCTAATTGAAGTCAGACAGTGAGACACCAACATCAAATGCTCTTACTTACATGTGGAATCGAAAAAAAGGACACAATGAACTTTGCAGAACAGATACTGACTCACAGACTTTGAAAAACTTACGGTTTCCAAATGAGACAGGTTGTGGGGGTGGGAGGATGAAATGCACTAGAGGGATGCACAAGGATACAATGGAGCAGGAAAATCCTATTTGGCAAACGAGATTTTAAAAATAGGTACAATGACGGGACGTAGTAATTCAAACACAAAAATTTCCTGCTTTTCATCATATGCACTTTCTACAGTGCTTATCATATTAACCTAACCTACTTTGATGTAAGGAGAGAAAACACACTTGAACTTACCTGTGTCATCTTAACACTTTTTCTTTTTTTGTTTGGAAATATGAATGATTATCATGTTTCTTAGTGCCTGTGTTTATGAGTATTAAGAAGCAAGATGGGGTTAGAGATGGCATCAAATTAAATTCCTCATATTTTGGGTGATTTGTGGCTTCACTTTGAAACATGGTTAAGCATGAAATGTTAGAATGGATGGGACATAGCACAAACCCAAGTCAAGAAAGGCTTACAATATAAAGACTTAGTTCTTAGCACGTTTGGCTTCTTTTACATAATGCTTCTATCAAGATTCATTGCTCTAAGAGTTCCTCTTCTGGCTTAGTGGTAACAAACCCAACTAGTACCCATGAGGATGTGGGTTTGATACCTGGCCTTGCTCAATGGGTTAAGGATCTGTCTTTGCCATGAGCTATGGCATAGGTTGCAGATGTGGCTCAGATCTGGCATTGCTGTGGCTGCGGTGTAAGATGGCAGCTGTAGTTCTGATTCAGCCCCTAGCCTGGGAACTTCCTTGTGCTGCATGTGTGCCCCTAAAAAGACAAAAAAAAAAAAATCATTGCTAGACTATGGCACTTATTAACAATTGTAAGCTGGAAATATCTTGTAAACTTATTTAATTTTTAAATTATTTAAATAATATAATGAAGTTTGCCCAGGAAATCTGATGAGGGAATATAAGTGACCAGTTGAATGAAACCCATCAGCCTGAATATCTCTTATAATCCACCAAGACAGCAGATTCTATCTATAACTGAAATTCCAAACATTTCATTAGTTTGTCTTGACAGGGGAGTTAATAACAGGCAGTGGAAAAAGCACTGGAATATGTACGAGTGCTGAGCCTTCTGAACTTGATTCTACCATTTATGAGCTATATTGTCTTGGACAAGATACATCATATACAAATAACTCTCCTACCAAAAAAAAAAAAGTAAGATGATAATGCCTACTCTTCCTTACTCACATAGAGCTGTGAGAATTGACTGAAATTACCTTTATGGCATAATAATAATTAAATAACTCGGTAACTGAATCCCAAGTTCTTAGCATTATCTTGAGCATTATAATTGAACCTACAATTGAATCTTTAATTTTTACAAATGACCGAAGAGTCTGTTGTACCTTTTCCATCTTAAAGATGAAAAAATTGCTGCTTAGAATGATAAATGGGCTTGTCTCGACTCATAGGAGGAGTAAGATTCAGAACAAAGCTTTAAATCAATTCTTCCCAGTCTTAAAGCCTATGCTTTTCCATAGCTGTACCATAATACTCTTGGAAAACAGTAGAGTACCTAATAAGTGTCTGCAGGTATGATATACTTCTCAATTATGAAGTTTCATCGCTAAAAGAAGAATTATGTTGTAAAGAGCCCATGCAGCAGCTTTGATTATTTTTATTTGATTTTGCAAGCAAGGAGAGAAAGCCTACCAAAAAAAGTCTACTGTTTTTATTTTACATTTTTAATTTTTTTTTCTTATTAGGGCTACACCTGCAGTGTATGGAAGTTCCCAGGCTAGGGGTCGAATCAGAGCTGCAGTTGCCAGCCTGCACCACAGCTATAGCAACGTGGGATCTGAGCCGCATTTGAAACTTAAGCTGCAGCTTGAGGCAACATCAGATCCTTAACCCACTGATCAAGGCCAGGGTTGGAATCTGCATCCTCTTGGATACTAGTCAGATTCTTAACCCACTGAGCCACAATGGGCTCTCTTCTACTTATTTCTCAAGACCTATTTCAGATGACACTTTTTATAGAAATCCTTCAATTAAACTCCCAGTTGGTACTACTTACTTCTGGCTTGCATTAAAAGGTCTGTCATTTTTAACATAGCCTTTGCATTTTTCTATGCCTATATTTTCCTTGAGACCAGCACGGTTCAGTACAGTAATCATTAGTGTCCTGTGGCTATTTAAATCAAAATTAATGAAAATTAAGCAAAATTTAAAAGGTAATTCCTAAATCAACTAGTCACATGTCATGAGTTAAAGAGCTGCATACAGCTATTGGCTGCTGTGTTAGACAATGCAGATATAGAGTGCTGTATTTATATAGTGTCACGTCACAGAAATGCTCTAGATAATGATGATTTAGATCAGGGGCTAAAAACTACAGATGATGGGCAAAATCTAGCCTCTGTTTTTACTTTTTTTCTTTCTTTCTTTCTTTTTTTTTTTTTGTCTTTTTCCCTTATCTAGAGCCGCACCCGCGGCATATGGAGGTTCCCAGGCTAGGGGTCTAACAGAAGCTGTAGCCGCCGGCCTTCACCACAGCCACAGCAACGCGGGATCCGAGCCACATCTGCAACCTTCACCACAGCTCACAGCAATGCCGGATCCTTAACCCACTGAGCAAGGCCAGGGACTGAATCGCAACCTCGTGGTTCCTAGTCAGATTCCTTAACCACTGAGCCCCGATGGGAACTCCTAGCCTCTGTTTTTGTATATAGAGTTTTATTGGAAGACAGCAATGCCCATTCATTTTGTACTGCCTTTGGGTGCCTTTATGCTACAATGCAGAGTTGGGTAGGTCCAAAAGAAATCGAATGTCCCATGCTAAGTCTACGATATTTACTGTCTGGTTCCTTTCTGTAAAACTTTGCCACCTCCTTATTTAGATTATATGCTGCTTGCTTGAGGCTTAAAGCTCCAAACTCTTTTTTTTTTTTTTGACGGAGGGGTCCCGTTATAATAGATTATCTTGTAAGAACCAACATGTTTGCTGAATTGAGCTGACATCAAATTATTTTTTTATACTTCTAAAACTATTTTATTGTAATTTATTTTACTCATTTTGGTTCATTTAATCTTTTTTTTCTCCATTGTTTATAGAATTTTATTACAGATATAGGTGTACAAAAATCATCACAACTCAATTTAATAGCATTTCCATCCCAAACCCTCAGTGCACCCCCCACCCCCCAGATTGTCTTATTTGGAAACCATAGGTTTTCTAAAGTCTGTGAGTCACCATCTGAAGAAATTCATTGTGTCTTCTGGTTTCCACATGTAAGCGGTAGCATTGGATGTTACTGTCTAATTGTCTGACTGGTTTCACTTCACATGATAATTTCAAGGTCCATCTATGTTGCTATAAATGTTGTTATTTCATCCCTTTTAATGGCTGAGTAATATTCCATTGTGTGTATGTACCATATCTTCCCTATCCACTCCTCTGTCAATGGGCATTTAGGTTGCTTCCATGACCTGGCTATTCCATAGAGTGCTGCAATGAACACTGGAGTACATATGTCTTTTTGAGTCATGGTTTCCTCTGGATAGGTGCCCAGGAGTGGGATTGCTGGTTCAAATGGTAATTCTATTTTGAGTTTTCTGAGGAATCTCCATACTGTTTTCCACAGTGGTTGCACCAATTTGCATTCCCACCAGCAGTGCAACAGGGATCCTTTTTCTCCACACCCTCTCCAGCACTTATTGTGGACTTTTTGATGATGGCCATTCTGGCCAGTGTATGGTGGTACCTCATAGTGGTTTTGATTTGCATTTCTCTAATGAGGAGCGATGTTGAACATCTTCTCATGTGTTTATTTGCCATCTGAATGTCTTCTTTGGAGAATTGTCTGCCTAGATCCTCCACCCATTTTTGGATGGGGTTGTTTGTTTCTTTGGTGTTGAGCTGTAGGAGGTGTTTGTAAATTTTGGAGATGAATTCCTTGTCAGTTGATTCATTTGCAAATATTTTCTCCCATTCTGTGGGTTGTTTTTTTGTTTTGTTTAGGGTTTCCTTTGCTGTGAAGAAACTTTGAAGTTTAATTAAGTCCCATCTGTTTATTTTTCTTTTTATTGTCATAACTCTGACAGGTGGATCTGAGAAGATGTTGCTATCATTTATATCAGAGAGTGTTTG
The DNA here is from genome assembly GCA_004024745.2 of Catagonus wagneri. Classification (NCBI taxonomy): domain Eukaryota; kingdom Metazoa; phylum Chordata; class Mammalia; order Artiodactyla; family Tayassuidae; genus Catagonus; species Catagonus wagneri. The sequence goes on from PVHT020000140.1 coordinate 13,308,209, forward strand.
GCCTATGTTTTCCTCTAAGAGTTTTATAGTATCTGGTCTTATATCTAGATCTTTAATCCATTTTGTGTATATTTTTGTGCATGGTGTTAGGAAGTGTTCTAGTTTCATTTTTTTACATGTGGCTGTCCAGTTTTCCCAGCACCACTTATTGAAGAGGCTGTCTTTTGTCCAATGTATATTCTTGCCTCCTTTGTCTTAGATTAGTTGACGATAGATGCGTGGATTTAATTATGGGCTTTCTATCCTGTTCCACTATCTATATTTCTGTCTTTGTGCCAGTACCGTAACGTTTTGATGACTGTAGCTTTGTAGTAGAGTCTGAAGTCAGGGAGCCTGATTCCTCCAGCTCTATTTTTCTTTTTCAGGTTGTCCTTGGCTATTCTGGGTTTTTCGTGCATCCAAACGAAGTTTAAAGTATTTTGTTCTAGTTCTGTGAAAAATGTCATTGGTAATTTGATAGCGATTGCATTGAACTTGTAGATTGCCTTGGGTAGTATAGTCATTTTAATAATATTGACTCTTCCAATCCAAGAGCATGGTATGTCTTTCTATCTGTTCATGTCATCCTTGATTTCTTTCATCAGCATCTTATAGTTTTCAGAGTACAGGCCTTTTCTCTCTTTAGGTAGGTTTATTCCTAAGTATTTGATTCTTTTTGATGCAATGGTAAAGGGGATTGCTTCTCTAATTTCTCTTTCTGATCTTTCATTGGTGGTATATAGAAATGCAGGTGATTTCTGTGTATTAATTTTGTATCCTGCAACTTTGCCAAATTCATTGATGAGCTCTAACAGTTTTCTGGTAGAGTCTTTAGGATTCTCTAGGTATAGTATCATGTCATCTGCAAAAAGTGATAGTTTTACTTCTTATTTCCCAGTTAGGATTCCTTTTATTTCTTTTACTTCTCTGATGGCTGTGGCTAGGACTTCCAAGATGATGTTGAATAATAGTGGCGAGAGTGGACATCCCTATATTTTTCCTGATCTCAGCGGGAATTCTTTCAGCTTTTCACCATTGAGAATGATGTGGGCTCTGGGTTTGTTATAGATGGCCTTGATTATGTTGAGGTAGGTCAGGTCCCCTGTGTGCCCACTTTCTGAAGGGTTTTTATCAGAAATGGGTGTTGGATTTTGTCAAAGGCTTTTTCTGCATCTATGGAGAGGATCAATGGCTTTTATTCTTCAGATTGTTAACATGGTGATTGGTTATCACCATACTGATTGGTTTGCAGATATTGAAGAATCCTTGTAACCCTGGGATAAATCCCACTTGATCGTGGTGTACAATTCTTTTAGTGTATTGTTAGATTCATTTGGCTAGTATTTTGTTGAGGATTTTTGCATCTCTGTTCATCAGTGAGATTGGCCTGTAATTTTCTTTTTTTGTGGTATCTTTGTCTGGTTTTGGTATCAGGGTGACAGTTGCCTCATAGAATGAGTTTGGGAATGTCCCTTCCTCTGCAATTTTTGGAAGAGTTTCAGAAGGATAGCCATTAGCTCTTCTCTAAATGTTTGATAGAATTCATCTGTGAAGTCATCTGGTCCTGGATTTTCATTTGTTGGAAGTTTTTTTTAATCACAGCTTCAACTTCAGAACTTATGATTGGTCTATTCATCTTTTCTATTTCATCTTGGTTTAGTCTTGGGAGATTGTACTTTTCTAAGAATTTGTCCATTTCTTCTAGGTTTTCCATTTTATTGACATATAGTTGCATATAGTAGTCTCTTATGATCCTTTGTATTTCTGTGATGTCTGTTGTTACTTCTCCTTTTTCACTTCTAATTTTATTGATTTGTGTCTTCTCTCTTTTTTCTTGATAAGTCTGGCTAAGGGTTTATTGATTTTGTTGATCTTTTCAAAGAATCAGCTTTTAGTTTCATTCACCTTTTCTATGGTTTTCTTCGTTTATATTTCATTGATTTCTGCTCTGATCTTTATGATTTCTTTTCTTCTACTAACTTTAGGTCTTGTCTGTTCTTCCCTCTCTAGCTTCTTTAGATGTAAAGTTAGGTTGTTCATTTGAGCTTTTTCTTGTTTCCTGAGGTAGGCTTGTATTGCTATAAACTTTCCTCTTAGAACTGCTTTTGCTGTATCCCAGAGTTTTTGGAGTGTCATATCTTTGTTTTCATTTGCTTCTAGGTATTTTTTAATTTCCCCTTTGGTTTCTTGAGTGATCCATTGGTTGTTTAGTAGCACGTTGTTTAGTCTCCACATGCTTGTATTTTTTGCCATTTTTTTCTTGTTCATTTCTGGTCATATAGCATTGTGGTCAGAGAAGATGCTTGATATGATTTCAATTTTCTTAATGTTACTGAGGTTTTATTTGTAGCCCAGACTGTGATCAATCTTAGAGAATGTTCTGTGCGCACTTGAGAAGAATGTATATTCTGTTGCTTTTGGATGGAATGTCCTATAAATATCTATTAAGTCCATCTGGTCCAATGCTTCATTCTGGGCCTGTGTTTCTTTATTGATTTTCTGTCTGGGTGACCTATCCATTGCTGTAAGTGGGGTGTTAAAGTCCCCACTATGACTGTGTTATTGTTGATTTCTCCCTTTAATGTTGTTATTAGTTGAATATATATATATATATATTGTGGTGATCCTATGTTGGGTGCATAGATATTTAAAATTGTTATATCTTCTTCTTGGGTTGATCCTTTGATCGTTATGTAGTGCCCTTCCTTGTCTGTTAAAACGTTCTTCGTTTTGAAGTCTAATTTTCTGATATGAGTATTGCTACTCCAGCTTTCTTTTGATTCCCATTTGCATGGAATATTCTCTTCCATCTTCTACTTGCAATATGTATGTGTCCCTAGAAGTGAAGTGGATCTCTTGAAGACAATGTGTGTGCGTGTGTGTGTATATATATATATATATATGTCTTGTTTTTGTATCCATTCAGCTAGTCTATGTCTTTTGGTGCCTTTTGGTTGGGGCATTCAGTCCATTAACATTTAAGATAATTATTGATAGATATGTTCTTATTGCCATTATATAAACTGTTTTGGGTTTTGTTGCTCTTTTTTCTTCCCTCATTCCCTTCTTGTCTCCTCTCACAAGATGACTGTCTTTAATGTTGTATTTGAGTTGATTTTACTTATTTGTTTGTGTATTAATTGTAGATTTTTGGTTTGCAGTTACGTGAAGTTTTGATATAGGAGTCTATATACAAATGAGCTTCTTTTAAGTTGTTGGTTTCTTAATCGCAAGTGCATCTCCACCGTCCTGCATTTGTGCTCTCTTCTCACAATTTCAGATTTTGGTAGCATAATTGTGCATGGATGATTTAGTATCATTATTGTATGTATGCCTTTCCTGGTGAG
>PVHT020000140.1:13312534-13364076 GCA_004024745.2 Catagonus wagneri
TTTTGGACTTCCCACCCAGGAGGTATGGGGTTAGTTCTATTGTGTAATCACCCCTCCTACCCCTTGACGTGGTCTCCTCTTTGTCTTCTGGAGCAGAATATCTTTTTTGGAAGTTTACAGTCCATTTGGTTGAAGGTTTCTCAGGATTTGGTTGTAGTTTTGTTGTTTTTTGGGAGAGAAGTTGAGCTCCAGTCCTTCTATTCTGCCATCTTAATCCACCATTGGGTGCTGGATTTTGTCAAAGGCTTTTTCTGTATCTATCTATTCTTCAGTTTGTTAATGTGGTGTATCAGACTGCTTGATTTGCAGATATTGAAGAATTCTCGCATCCCTGGGATAAATCCCACTTGATCGTGGTGTACAATCCTTTTAATGTATTGTTGGATTTGGTTTCCTAGTAGTTTTTTGAGGATTTTTGCATCTATGTTCATCAGTGAAATTGGCTTGAAATTTTCCTTTTTTTATGGTATCTTTGTCTGGTTTGGTTATCAGAGTGATGTGGCCTCATTGAATGAGTTTGGGAGTGTCCCTTCCTCTGCAATTTTTTTGGAATAGTTTCAGAAGGATAGGTGTTAGCTCTTCTCTAAATGTTTGATAGAATCAGCTTGTGAAACCACCTGGTTCTGGACTTTAATTTGTTGTAAAATTATAAACACAGTTTAAATTTCAGTACTTGTGATTGGTCTTTTCATCTTTTCTGTTTCATCTTGGTTTAGTCTTGGAAGATTGTACTTTTCTAAGAATTTGTCCATTTCTTCTAGATTTTCCATTTTATTGGCATATAGTTGCATGTAGTAGTCTCCTGTGATCCTTTGTATTTCTGTGATGTTTGTTGTTACTTCTCCTTTTTCATTTCTAATTTTATTGATTTGAGTCCTCTTTTTTTTTGATAAGTCTGGCTAAGGGTTTATGGATTTTGTTTATCTTTTCAAAGAACCTGCTTTTATTTTCATCTTTTCTAGGGGTTTCTTTGTTTCTGTTTCATTGATCTCTGCTCTGATCGTTATGATTTCTTTTCATCTACCAGCTTTAGGTCTTGTCTATTCTTCCCTCTCTAGCTGCTTTAGATGTAAAGTTAGGTTGTTTGAGCTTTTTCTTTTTTCCTGAGGTAGGCTTGTATTTCTAAAAATTTCCCTCTTAGAACTGCTTTTTCTGCATCCCATAGGTTTTGGAGTGTTGTTTCTTTGTTGCCATTTGCTTCTAGGTATTTTTTAATTTCCTCTTTGATTTCTTCAGTGATCTATTGATTGTTTAGGAGCATGTGTTTAGTCTCCATGTGTTTGTGGGGTTTTTTTTTTTGCAGTTTTTTTTCTTGTTGATTTCCAATCATATAGTGTTTTGATCAGAAAAGATGTGACAGGATTTCAATTTCCTTAAAGTTATCAAGACTTGATTTGTGGCCCAGAATGTGATCAATCCTAGAGAATGTTCCATGTGCACTTGATAAGAATGTGTATTCTGGTGCTTTGCGATGGAATGTCCTATAAATATCTGTTAAGTCCATCTGATCTAATGTTTCATTTCGGGCCTGTGTTTCCTTGTTGATTTCCTGCCTGGATGATCTGTCCATTGCTGTAAGTGGGGTGTTAAAGTCCCCCACTACTATTGTGTTATTGTCAATTTCTCCTGTGTCAGGTGCATAAATATATAAAATTGTTATATCTTCTTGGATTGGTCCTTTAATCATTATGTAGTGTCCTCCCTTGTCTTTCATAATATTCCTTATTTTAAGGTCTATTTTGTCTGAAATGAGTATTGCTACTCCAGCTTTCGATTCCCATTTGTGTGAATATTTTCTTCCATCCTCTCACTTGCAATTTGTATGTGTCCCTAGAATTGAAGTGGGTCTCTTGAAGACAGTGTGTGTATATATATATCTTGTTTTTGTATTCATTCAGCCAGTCTCTGTCTTTTGGTTGGGGCATTTAGTCCATTACCATCTAAGGTAATTATTGGTATGTATGTTCTTATTGTCATTTAATCAACTGTTTTGGATTTGTTTTTGTTGCTCTCTTTTCTTCCCTTCTTCTCTTGTTCTGTCCTCTTTTGGTTTGATGACTATCTTTCATGTTGTATTTGAGTTGATTTTTCTTCTTTGTGTGTGTATCAATTGTAAATATTTTGTTTGCAGTTACCCTGAAGTTTTGATATAGGAGTTTATATATATATGAGATTGTTTTAAGTTGTTGGTCTCTTAATTGCAAGTGCATCTCCACTGTCCTGCATTTGTACCCTCCTCTTCTCACAGTTTCAGGCTTTGGTAGCATATTTGTGCATGGATGATTTCCTACCTTTACTGTATATATGCCTTTATTGGTAAGCCTTGTCATTTGTGGTATTTTTGTTTCTAGTTGTGGACTTTTCTTTTCTGCCTAGAAAAGTTATTTTAGCATTTGTTGTAAAGCTGGTTTAGTGTTGCTGAATTCTTTTAGCTTTTGCTCTTCTGTAAAGCTTTTAATTTCTCCTTCAAATCTGAATGAGAGCCTTTCTGGGTAAAGTAATCCTAGTTGGAGGATTTTTCCTTTCATCACTTTAAGTACATTGTGCTGCTCCCTTCTGTCCTGTAGAGTTTGTGCTGAAAAAGCTGCCAATAACCTTATCAGGGTTTCCTTGTGTGTTATTTGTTTCTTTTCCTTAGCTGCTTTCAATGTTTTCTCTTTGTCTTTAATTTCAGTCAGTTTGATTAATATGTGTCACGGAGTGTTCCTCCTTGGGTTTACTTTATGTGGTACTCATTGTGCTTCCTGGATTTGAGTGAGTGGTTCCTTTCCCATGTTAGGGAAGCATTCAGCTATTATCCCTTTGAATATTTTTTCGGTCCCTTTCTCTCTTCTCCTTCTGGCACCCCTAGAATATGTATGTTGGTGCATCTAACCTTGTCCCAGAGTTCTCTGAGACTATCTTCATTTCTTTTCATCTTTTTTCTCTTTCCTGTGCCACTTCAGTGATTTCCACTAGTCTATCCTCCACCACACTTATTCATTTTTCTGCCTCCTATATTCTGCTGTTGGTTGCTTCTAATTAATTTTTTATTTCATTTATTGCATTTTGCTTGCTTAAGTTTTAAATCATGTATTTATTTGCTCAGTGTTTCCTGTAAATTATCAGCCTTTGCCTCCAGTTTATTTCCATTGTCTTGCATCATCTTCAGCATCATCAGCCTAAAGTCTGTTTCCTGGAGGCTGGTAATCTCTAGCCCACTTAGCTGTATTTCCTGGGGTTTTTCCTTACTCCCTTATCTGAGCTATAGTTCTCTGCCTTTTCATTTTTATAGGTTTTTGGTGTGGTGTCCTTTTTGCAAACAATAGAGTTGTAGCCTCTCTTACTTCTGATGTCTGCCCGCCTTGTGGCTAAAGTTGGTAAGGGGGCTTGCTGTAGTCTTCCTGATGGGAGGGATTGGTGCCTGCCCACTGATAGGTGGGAGTGATTCCCATCCCTCTGACGGGTGGGGCTTTGTATCTGCATGAGTTTAGAGGTAGCTGTGTGCCTGGGGGGGTCTTTAGGCAGCCTGTTTACTAATGGATAGGTCTGTGATTCCACATGGATTGTTGCTTGGCCTGGGGCTTCTCAGCACTGATGGGCGGGGCCAGATTTTTCCCCAAAAATGGCCACCTCTAGATGACCACATGCTGATGAATATTCCTGAGAGCTTTGCCTCCAATGTCCTTCCCCCACAATGAGCCAAAATCACTCCCTGTTTTCCCAGGAGATCCTCCAAGAACTGCAGTCAGGTTCAACTCAGATTCCTATGGAGACTCTGCTTTGCCCTGGGACCCAGTGCACATGAAAGGCTGTGTGCACCTTTCAAGAATGGGGTCTCTGTTTCCCCTAGTCCTGTGGCACTCCTGCACACAAGCCCCACTGGCCTTCAATACCAGATGCTCTGGGGGCTCTTTCTCCCAATGCTATGTCCTCAGGCATGGGGACCTGGCATGAGGTTCAGAACTCTCACTCCTGTAGGTGATCCTCTGTGATACAGTTACTTTCCAGTCTGTGGGCTTCCCACCCAGGAGGTATGGGGTTGCTTATGTTGTGTAATTGCCTCTCTTAACTCTTGATGTGGCCTCCTCTTTGTCTTCTGGAGTAGGATATCTTTTTAAATGTTTCCAGTCCATTTGGTTGAAGTTGTTCAGCATTTGATTGTAATTTTGTTGTTTTTATGAGCGAAGGTAAGCTCCAGTCCTTCTATTCCACCATCTTAATCCCATCTCTCTAAACTGAATATCTCGTGTTTGTTCCCCAATCAACCTAAACCCATAACTGGTGCAAACAATTGCCTTTGGAATGGATAAACAATGAGATCTTACTCTATAGCCCTGGGAACTATGTCTAGTCCCTTATGATGGAGCACAATAAGGTGAGAAAAATGAACGTATACATTGTATGTATAACTGGGTCACCCTGACATACAGTAGAAAATTGAGAGAACACTGTAAACCAGGTACAATGGAAAAAATAAAAATTATCATAAAAATAAATAGAATAAAATAAAATAAAAATAAAAAATTCTATAACATGTATAGGTCTACATTTTTTTTCTAGTCAATTCAAAGAGAATTTTAGAACTACAGAGCAGGAAGGGAGCATTGAAGCAGTTGGGAAATTTTACTTATTTATGTATTTACTTATTTTATTTAATTCATTCTTTATGGGAGAAGGCCAAACTGAGGTCAAGAGAGGTGAAGTTTCTCATTCAAAAGTTTGATGTCTATTAATAGCAGAACTGTATTTAAAATTCATGTCTTAAAATTTTCACTGCAACCTATTCTACTGCAGATGCTGCTCCTTTTATATAGAGGAATCTCCATGAATATGCCATTGCTTTGCTTGTTTTTTTTTAATTTTTAATAATAAACCTAATAGTCTAAGATATTTTGTATAAAAGTCTCTTCCAACAAGCAAGCTATCTGTTTTAAGAAGTTAAACACAAAGACTGTATACATTCAACAGTGTTGCAAAGGGACAGAATGTTCATTGTTCCCTTGGTGATTCCCACAGAGCCCCCTTCCTGAATAATTTCCTATTTCTCTCATAAATTCAGATTTGTCCGTTATCCCGTGTCCAAATCATAAAGATTTCCCTAAAGTCTCCAATCTTCATTGATGTCTCCTTGCACTCAATCCTACATGTGTTAGCTCCAGGTGAAGCACACCTATTGCAGGTATCAATGCCATGGTTCCCAACTAGACAGCATTTAACTTCCACCAGAAGGGGCATGAGTCCAAGACACATAGCTTCTTCTCGTGCCGTGTTAGGCATAACTCCTTCTCTATTAGATAGGAATTTGAAGGGCTAAAATTGTACCTTGATGACTTGAAAGAGTGGTCTTGACTTCCCAAATTACTGTGAAATATTCTTTTACCTGAATTACTAATTAGGTGCATGAGCTTCAAAGTCTAGTCTAAGTGTGAACGCTAGCACTTCATTAGTATTATTACCCCTGAAAAATCTTGATTTAGCTCAGCCAACAGTCTTCACAAACATTGATGTTTCATTCACATCATAGTTTAGGAAGCTTTGTTTCCTTCTTAATGGTTGAGAATAAAAGTTTAAAGAAAACATCTCCACAGGAAGGCTAGTTTTGCTTAAGAATGAATAATCTGTGGCTGCCAGAAAACATTACTTGATTATCTTTTGCTTCTTAACTTCATGCCTTTAAGGATTTCTTTTATTCCCTTGGCCCACCCTAGACTGTTGTTCTCTCTCCTAACTGTTTCTATAGCTTTCAAATATCTGGCAAACTTCAGATTTCGATTGATCCCCATTTTTTTCTCCTCAAGTGCTAACTTGTTTCTTCAATGCACTCCTGTGTGTTGTTTTTTGAGATTAAAAATCAATGAATATTACAAAATCTGAAGAAGTCTAACAAGCTCCTTTGCCCCTTCCTTCACCTTCTCACAAAGATATTTTTTTCCATTTTATCACTTCCCTTCCAAAAGTACCATACACCTTAATTAAATTATTACAATTCTTTTGGGTATTATGAATAAATCTTCATTTGTTTTCTTTATTAGCATTCGATCTGCTTTTGTTAATTGTGTAAATGTTCCCCACAGGCAGAAAAGCAATATAACTCAAATGAAGCAGGGCTTTTTGTTAAGGAAAGTCAATTTGATTAACATCACCGTCAATATGATGAATGGAAGCATTTTGGAACAAGTTGCCCAGTAACTTGAAATTGACGATATAATGTGTGTGTCATTAGGAATAGAACAATAAATTCAGCAATGCATCATGGCATTGATCTGGAATGCTCTTTGGTTTAGGATAAAATAATGATTCTGTGTATTTACATAATATCATCATTCTTTGATTCAATGCTTGTAAATAGACTTTATCATGTTGATGCCTACATGATGTGGAAACAAGTGAACTTCATCAGTGCTGAAGGAGTAAAATGATAATTCAGGGATCTAGATTCAGTGGTTGGAGTGATAGAAATTGATTTCCCTTATATGGCTAACATGATGTAGTTAATGAGGAGGGATTTATATAGCAAATATAAATAAATGTTCAGGAGAACCATTTAAAATGCAAACCAAGAAACTGCAGACTTCCAGCTATAGAATTTCTCTGTGTCAACCAAATGCTATCAATATTCAATAGTGGATAAATGTCTGATTAACAAATTTTCTTGTGAAAAAGAATTAGATACAGGAAAATATACCTAAGGATTGGATTAAAAGTGTTATAAAAATAAACTTTTTTCAAGGATCCTAAATCTCAATAATGGATCCTCTATGTCTTCCATAAATTCTTTCCAGAGCTCAGGAAAGCAGAAAATAAAGAAATTTAGGGGGTTGCTTTAGCACACTTTTTGATTGCTGTTTTGTGTGTTGCCTTTTTTTTCTTTTTAAGCAAACCTGTAACATAATTTTGCTTCCTGGGAAAAAGAAAGTAATTGATAAGGACAAAACTCCATCAAGTGAAGCTAAGAGAGGCAAAGAGACAAGAGTTTTACCTGACACAAAAATAAAACCGCTATAACCATGAAACAGAAGCACTGAATCAATCTATTCTACATGAAAAAAAGACATTAAAGAAATACATTTATACTTTACATGTGAAATCTATGCATTTCCCAGTTTTCTCACAAGTGAGTAAATGGATCCTTAAATTAACAAGTTCATATAAATTGCCATCAAATTTTTATGAATCAATAGCTGTTATTTATACAGACTCTCTTGGTTTTATCAATAATCGTTAAGGCATCCAGATTTCTCCATTACTTTAATTTCATTACATTCTATTTATCACCTCTAGGACTTACTGTTAGAATCTCTGAAAAAACAATCATGCAGTTCTGGTTTTATAAACTGCCATATGCAAATAAAACACAGACAACTTACTTTTTTAAGGGACTTAGAATTAATGTAAGTTCAGAAAGAAGAAATTCCACTGTAGACTAAGAAATTGGTTCCAGACTATAAATTCTTAGAGGTAAATTCAGCTTTTAGTACAAAGATAAATTACGTGCAAATGCAGAACAAGCATCTTCTGGGAAAAGAGAAGTTTAAAAGTGCTTTGAGGAAAAAAAATGAGTAAAACAACCTGAATCAAAATGTCTTGATAGTCTTTCTTCTAATCATAGTTTTCCTCAACAGTTATTTCTCCTCTCTTTCTTCAACACAGTAAAAAAAAAAAAAAATGCTGAAGATTAAATAAAACAAACTTGAATGAATATAACAAAATAGAAACAGACTCATAGATACAGAAAACAAACTTGTGGTTACCAGAGGGTAGAGAGGTAGGGGAGGGAAAAATCGGGAAGGAGATTAAGATGTATAAGATACTAGGTATAAAATACATAAGACACACAAATGTAATACATACCTATATAATACAGGGAATAAAACTAATATGGTATAGTAACTTTAAATGGAATAAAATCTATGAAAATATTGAATCACTATGTTGTACACCTGAAACAAATGGAAGTGCAGTAAAGAAACTATACCAGCATTTTAAAATATTGGGAAATATTGCTGTTAAAAAAAAGAGAAGTTTATCAAGAAAGAAAAACAGTATCTGTTGGAGAGTAGACAAAAGAAGTGTCCAGACTTGAAATGCATGGACAAGAGTCCAAGAGTATTAGAAATGATGCCAACTTAAGCTAAGAAGGTAACAATGAAAATGTGATTCATTCAACATTGAGATGCCTATATTCTAAAATAATAGTATTCCTTTATATCTTATTCTAAATTACATCAAATAAGACAATATAAGTCAATATATTTTCATGCTATTTTTTAATGTTGTCTTTTAAAAAACCTATGTGTCTTACAGGTTCTTCCAGAACATGCGATATCTGTGTGATTTTTCATTTTTAACTTAAATGCACATGAAAATACAAAAATATATGCTCTTTTTTGATTTACTTAATACTGTATACAGAAGGCACAAAGCTTCTGATGACAAAAACCAACATCATTCACCCGGTGGCACTGCATCTTTATTTCACCCCCCGAGTAACCAGGACAGATAAAAGACTGTGATTTAACTGGATATTGAAAGGGCATCTTTGAAGAGGTTAATGCCACAGACTGCACCAGGTCTTTTTCTGTACCATTTCGATATTTTCATGCTTCTTGAAAGCCTGTGAGGTGTTATCACTTTTTTCCGCAATACATTACCGTAATCCTCCTAGGAAGCATTCAGAGTTCCTAAGAACAAGCAAATAAAAGAAGAAAGGAAGAAAGGAAGGAAAGAAGGAAGGAAGGAAGGAAGGGAGGGAGGGAGGGATGGAGGAAGGGAGGGAAGGAGGGAGGAAGGAGAAGGAGAGAAGGAAGGAAGGGAGGGAGGGAGGAAGGCAGGGAAGGAGGGAGGAAGGAGAAGGAGGGAAGGAAGGAAGGAAGGAAAAAAAGGAAGAAAGGAAAGAAAGAAAGAAAGAAAGAAAGAAAGAAAGAAAGATCCCCCAAAAAAGGGAAGGAGAAAAGAGAAGATCATTTCTGTTTTTCTTTCATCACATCTCCCTTGGCAATGGCCTTTATCCTCCACGCTCACATAAATGAAGAAACTCAGGGCCAAATCCAACTATTTTGTCACCCGGTCCTCATTCTGGGTCCTTGTCCCTCTGCTCTGAACCTGCACTCTGAGCAAGGATTCCAGGCCAATGACCTTTCCTTTGCTTCTTTTTCAGAAGCTTCTTGCTGTCAGCACACGCTCATTTCTTTAGTTCAAACGTGCCCCTTACAAAAATATCTACTGACCCTGACCTTTGAAAAGGGCAAAAGGGGTTTTTAGCTACAGCTAACAGGGAGGAAATGAAAAGCTCAACAGTCTCCATGGAACTGGAGGATACTAAATTTTCTCAAGGTGCAGACCCTCTCTCACCATTTGCCAAAACATTGTGCTCTTTCAACAACTAGAACGAATGCATCTGAAGCAAAGATAAGAAGGAAAATAATTCTCAAAGGGTAAATTATAGCCTATAAAGGAGAAGGAAAACTTGTCATCTTTCAACATAACTTTCTTTGGCATAGCCGTTAAAATATCCCTTTAAATGAGTTCTCGACTTCTGACAGGCTTCTGGCGATGCAGTTCCCAATGTTCAGGAATGATTATTTAAGCTTCCCAGTTTAGCCTCACAGCACACGTTTCAGGACATATTTTATTTTCCATGTTTTTTTCTTCTTATCCCTAAGACAAATTTTTCTGCCCAATACAACATCAATCTCCAAAGATTTATCTTCCAATATTGTGTTAATGACCTCCTTGATGCCTCAACTATTTATATTACACACACGTCATATACCAAGTAAAGATTGTGTTTAACAGCACCTTTCCTTTCAAGATCAGTGTGTGACTTTTGATGCAATATTTAATTAGCGTCAGTACAGCAAGAGATAGCTGACTTTTAGAAACCAGAACCCCACACGCAGACAGAATCTCCTTCCGGTGTCATTATCTTTTGTGTGTGTGTTTTTAATTAAATATCCCCAGGTTTTGGTGATCCTGCAGATGTTTGACACAATACCCGTTCATTAGAAATGCTTTAGACTTATCACATCTTAAAGATGGACTTATCAGCTCTTTCTTTCAACCACATGTCTCAGATTAATGCCCATTGTGAGAGGACTTATTTGACAGGTTCAGAAGGGTTGAGCGGCAAGGAGATAACGTTACGAATCCCTCTAGAATGAGTAAAAAGAGGCATAGTGGCTGCACTAAGTCGGAGTCAATAGTCCAGTTTGAATGAGTACATGTGCTATTATCTCACAACCACATAAAAGGAGAGGGAAAAAGATAAGCAAGCTGTCTTTTCCACCTGTTAGCACATCTACGAGTTTATTTCAATCCCCATATCTCTCCATGCACTTCATGAGAGCGCATTCATTTAATACCAGTGAGCCCAGTGGTATGGGCATTTTAGATGACTGCTAATGAGACAGCCATCCTCTCCTTTTCAGGCTTTCAACAGCCCCAGTCCACAAAAGAGTGGAGATGCCCTCCTCAATCTGTATTGGACACCATTTTTCCTTTGGGTCTTGGTTGTCTTTCTCCAATGGAAGTCCCATTTGCCCCTACTGCAGACCTGCTTGGGTGACAGCAATGAGATGAAGCTTCACTCAGTCAGCCCCTGGAGGCTGTCATCCTCATTCCCTTCCTACTGGTAGACTCTGTACAGGAAAAATCTCTTGGGTCCACGCCCCCACACATACCATGTTCCCACCACCCCTTCTTTAAACGTGGACACTGTGCCCAGCTGTGTGTAGAGCCAGCGGAAGAAAATTGAGGCAACATTTTAAGCAGACAGTAATGAAAGCTATGGTCAGGGACATCTAGAGCTGCCCAGGGTCATGTGCTAATTTTTATTTTCCTCCAAAGCATTTTTCTATCGGTGCCTATCAAAGAGAGATGCCTTCTTTGGGGGGCTTGTTTTTATGAAAATTTCAAGGAAAAAAATGTTTATTAGAACAAGAAATGTGACGCAGTTGGCACTATTATTATAGCAGCTGTCCCCCTACTATGCATACTAGATCTACACCTTTGTGATGAAATTGCTTTGATTTTAAAGGGTTGATGGAGCTAAGGGCAGGCCACCCCAAAATTAGTGTATTAATTACTTTTAATGATTTTTACTTTTTTCCCATTACAGTTAGAGTGTTCTGTAAATTTTCTACTCTACAGCAAGGTGACCCCGTCACACATACACATATACATTCTTTTTTCTCACATTATCATGCTCCATCATAAATGACTAGATATAGTTCCCAGTGCTATACAGCAGGATCTCATTGCTTATCCATTCCAAAGGCAATAGTTTGCATCTACTAATCCCAAATTCCCAGTACATCCCATTCCTACCCCTTCCCCTTTGGCAACCACAAGTCTGTTCTCCATGTCTACGATTTTCTTTTCTGTGGAAAAGTTCGTTTGTGCCATATATTAGATTCCAGATACAAGTGATATCACATGGTATTTGTCTTTCTCTTTCTGACTTACTTCACTTAGTATGAGAGTCTCTAGTTCCATCCATGTTGCTGCAAATGGCATTATTTTGTTCTTTTTTATGGCTGAGTAGTATTCCATTGTGTATATATAACACATCTTCTTAATGCATTCATCTGTCCATTGTTTCCATGTCTTGACATGTTAGCTTATTGATTATGTTTAAAGTGAAGTTACTTAAGAAAGAGCCAGTGCAAGGAAGGACATGATGACACTCCTTTGTCCCTCTGATGGGAAGAAATAAATCTCCCCCATGAAAGGTATCCTCCCTGTACCCGGAGATAAAAAGACATCTTTATCACAGGGGACTCAGGGCCTGGAAGGCTCTGTAAACAAACCTTGTTACTCCTTTGCTAATTCACTATCCGAAGCCCAAACTTCTTCGTCTTGTCAGTTCTTCACAAACGTAGTATTTCTTTGTCTAAAAGGTATAAAAGCCGATTGCTTTGGTCAATTTTGGGGCCTCATACCTTGGTATGCATGAAATTAAATTATTTGATGTTCTCCTGTTAATCTTTCTCTCTCTCTCTCTCTTTTAATTTTATGGCTGCACCCACAGCATAATCTCTCTTTTAATATAGGAAGTGTCTCAGCAAAGAACTTGGAAAGGTAGAAGGGAAATTATTTTTCTTCCTCTGCAAGGTCAGTTTTTTGTCTTTGCACACAGTTCTATTTCTAGATTATGGCCTCAACTATCAGTTTTCCTTCATGTTCTATTCTTTTCTCATTAAGAGAAATCTGGTTTTCTATAAGTGTGGGAACTCCACAATCCACTTTTTTTCACCTGCTGAGATGATAAACATAAGAAGGTAAGGAAAAGAGAAGGCAGAAGTTCTTCCTATGAAACACTTTATTTTCTTTTTTCTTTTTCCTTTTTTTTTTTGCTTTTTAGCGGCATGTGGTTTCCAGGCTAGGGGTTAAATCAGAGTTACAGCTGCCGGCCTACACCACAGACACAGCAATGCCAGATCCGAGCCGCATCTGTGAACTACATCACTGCTCACAGCAATGCCAGATCCTTAACCCACTGAGCGAGGCCAGGGATCAAACCCGCAACCTCATGGTTCCTAGTTGGGTTCGTTTCTGCTGCGCCACGATGGGTACTCTGCAAGTATTTTCTTTTCTCCCTCAAACTTTTGGTTTCAGTCAGACTTTTTACCCAACCCATGCACTGTCATGATATGTTTGCATTATGAATACAAAGATATACTTGCATTATGACTTAGAGGATCCCCCAGGATGTGTGGAAGCCAGGTGTCTATGCTCCTCAGGATTCTTGCTGCATAATTTATATGTTATCCACAGGACACAAGGAGATATCAAATCATAAACGTGATTTTTTTGAAATCTTCATGGAAACATGTGTGTTCCGATTGAAAGTAAACAGCCATTCTTCACCTCCTTGGATGTCACCCAGACTCACAGGACTGATGAGCAAGATGCAGTATCAGAAAACTCTGAGAGGGGAAAAAAGAGGACTATAGAACATGAGCAAACAAAATATTTGGAGAACAAACAGTCCCACTTTGGAGAATCGGTGATCTGAAAGGGGCATGTGGGTTCTTTTGACCCACTCTTACAGGTTGATATTCTCCTTATTTTCTTCACACAGCTTATTTTGAGGGCCACGTCATCCATTCTCATGACTCCTCTGTAATCACTAATACACTGCCACTCTGTGAATTAGAGCAGTGGGCAAGTGTTATGTATGGAGGTCAGCAGACATCAGGTTGTGTTCAAAACATCCATAAGATATTTGGTCTACACCAAAAAGGCTTTGATATTTGGTCCCATCCAAAACCATTTGGCACAGACCAAATACACTCATGGGTGTTTTGGATAGGGCCAATTCCAAGAACATTTTAGCACAGACCAAATACCTTAAGGACAGTGTACAGAAGCAGAGTCAGTGCTTAAATGATGGATAAAGCATCAAACACCTAGATAATCACCAATCAGCTGTGGAAGCCATGGGCAACTTTCTTTAAACTGCCCATGTTTCCACGGAATCTACTGCTTTGTCAGCGATGACTGATCTTAAGAGTTAAAAGAGAAATAATGCCTATCTTGATATTTTATTTTTATATTGAAAGTGAATATGACACCCCTAGTGATCACAAAATATCCAGATGGTGTCCCTAGGTCAGTTAAGAGCCTTCCTGTCACGGGAAAGAGGAAAACTAACGGGAGAGTTGAGGATACTGTTACAAAAGGATCCACTTGGGAAGAATTTATCCAGCAATGACAGGTTGTGTGAAGATGATGTGAGATTGTCAGACACTTTTATGATCCTTTCCTTCAGTCTGGCTTATGTACCTTTTGAAGGAGCACACGGCTTGAAGGGAGGCAGCCTTGAAATCAATTGACAGAGTGGAGAAAACATTAATAGCATCTGCGGCCACAGGACACTCTGCTACACTGAGATTTGTTGTAGGACAGAAATGACAGCTCTCTAACAACATCTTATTGATATGGGCTTCCCGAACATGCGTAGAAAAAAAAAAAAAAAGAAGGGATACTATGGCAAAACGTGTTTGCAGCATGACTTACATGCTGTGATCAAACAAACTGGGCTACCAAAAAGGAGTACAAGAGGGAAAATAAAGATGCTGTAGCCGTGAAGAAAAATCACAGGGCAAATAGCATACCTTGGAGTGTTCCTCCTAAGCCCCATTTTTAGCAATGGAATAGCTATCACATGCTAACCGCAGCTTAGACTTCTGGTTTTCCCTTTTGAAGCATCAACAGATGTCTTACACCAGGGTGACTTTACAGAGATGGTATGATAATAACAGCTTAATGTGAGATGAAATCTATCTGATTGCACAGGTGGAATTCATAGAAACAAACACCACACTTAGATGCATGCTGCCTATAATAAGTTTGTAATAGTATTAACTAAAAAAAATCAATTTCAAAATTATTGTCAGAACCCATTGATTTGTTATTTTTGAGTATGCAGACCGATTTTCAGTTGAATTGCTTAATTTATTTTAAGCCTTGAGTTCACAGATCTCGAAATATTGATTTGATTATTTTAAAATGGGAAAACTTTATGTAGCACCATCAGGTCAAATTGTATAAATCAATGCTGCATATTTTTTTCTTACATGCTACAATCACTGTTCAGAATAGCCTTGAATTGGTGCATTGCTATATATATATATATATATATATATATATATATTTGCCTCTAGGGATAGTTTGGCTGCTAATCCAAGTTTTCAAGGCAGGAAATAAGGTGTCTGGCCCAGTAAAGAAAGTCGTTCATTAGAGTTAGAGTTCTTCCTGGTTGAGGGTGAAACAGAAACATCTAAATAGTTTAAGAAAGCTGATCTTATGGTATTCCTGGAAAAGATGTTATAACACTGAAACATAAGCCATCATTTACTCTTCATTTCCCAGGAACTAAGTACTTCAGGGTTAGTGATATACAGATAAGTTCTAGTTTTATGAAAAGATGTTAAATATGAAAGCTTCTTTAGCTCTAATTCTGGATGATGCCTGTGTGTTTCATAAAAGGGAAAGAGTCCCTTTAGGAAAAAGGGCAGTGTCTGATTCCATTTCTCTCTTGGCTCTTCTTTCTCTGATTTGAAGAGGGATAGTTGTTTCCTTTCTTAAGGTGTTATAGCTCATTTGGACAGCTCTGAAGGGCGTTGCAAGGTTTAATTTGTGACGTCACACTCATCGCTAAATCTTGTATACTTCAAACAAGATGATTCTGGATTTTATAGGAGACAAAAAGAATTAATGAAATTCAGTCACCTATCTTCAAGCAACTTGACCTAGAGCTAAAGCATGCATCATTATTTTACCTCTTACTGGGAAGTTTTGATTTAAAAAAAATACTAAAAATAAATGCAGCTTATATGCTCTGGAGTCAGACACACCACTCTGTTATTCAGTAACTGGGTGACCTTGGCTTTTTACCTTAGTTACCACAGCAGTAAATGGTGTTCATAATACAATATACATCATAGGAGTTTTGTAAGTATTAAATTAGCAAATATACTTAAAGTGATGAGCATGGCACTTATGGACATAAACCCATTCAACGTTATTACTCATTTATTTATTCAGAAAACATGTGTAAGTGCCAATTTGTGTTGGCTACACAGAAGTGTCTACGACAAGTTCCCTTCCTTCATGGAATGTGTAATCTCGAAGAGACAGACTTAGTAAAAATATATAAACAAGGAAGTGTCGGAGGGGTGAGTGCTATGATAAAAGCAGAATAATGGGATAGCAAAGTGGATGAGAGAAGACTTGCCTTGGTCAGTCAGGGAGGCCTCCCTGAAGAAGAATACCTGGACTGAAACCCACATGACTCAGGCAAGCCAACCATGTGATCCACTCAAACGGAGAGAAACCACTGAGCCTTGGTATGAAATGGATGGATGAGGCTTCATGGAGGTAGTGGACTTCCTCCATGTTTAGAGGAATGTTTAAAGTAGCTAAGAGAAAGCAAGAGTTGCAACAAATGTGAAGACTCATAGGTGGGAAACTCTATGCACTAGGTGTGCAAAAGGGGTTTTCTATATCTCTCTATCCTTCATGGATGGTGTGCAGAAGAGCAGGAGATAACAAGAGGATGAAGTTGATTAGATTTGTAGCGAGCATGCCACGTCAGGATATTCTTAAAATGTCACCCTGCATAAACATGGAGTTATTGGCTTTATGAGATGGAGAAATAAGTAATTTGATGATGGCTAAGTTGGTCCCCATCTCAATGACCACCTCCCTGGATTTGTGAGGAGGGTGCTCTGGGTAAATATTCATTAACTGATTGATGGGTGGGTTTAGCTGATTAGCTAGCTCATTTATTGCCCAAGACTTGCAAAACTAAATACTGGATAAACTTTTAGGGGAGAAAAGAAGGAAGAGAAGATGGATCACAGGGGTGATAATAACAATATAAAAAACTGGCGGTAAGAAAATATGAGGGAAAAATCCTCGGTACTCTGTTAATGTGGCAGGCATCTGAGATGACAAGTCAAAGATGAATGAGGTGTCAAATCTAAATGAGAAGTACACAGTAACAGGACAACACCATGGGGAACTTGTTTTGAGGGAGGAAAGATAAGGACACCACTTTAGGTGTAAACACCTCTGAAATGTGCATACATTTTGTGATGTAGAAGGTGGTAGAAAAACTGTTGGTCAAAGCAGTCTCCAAAAAAATAGGAGAAACATGGAACTAAGGCTAGCAAGAGAGCTAAAATCTAGCTTTTTTAATCAAGGAAGTGATTATTCCTCTCTCATTTTTTCATCTTTATAGATGTTATCCACTATCATGATTTTTAAAATCATTGTATTTAACAAATATTGGTTGAGCCGCCACTAAACACCAGGCTAAGGTGAATAAAACATAGTTTCTGCACCTCTTCTAGTTGGGATAAGGAGAAAGGGGAACCAGCAAAAGACACACACACACACACACACACACACACACACACACACACGCTTGCACAGGAATGGTTAGTTGAGCGTGTTAAGGATCTGGCTGTGACTCAGGTCTCTGCTGTGGTGCAGGTTCGAGCTCTGGCCAGGGAACCTCCCCATGCCATGATCACAGCCAATATAAATAAGTAAGTACGTGTGTGTGTGTGTGTGTGTGTGTGTGTGTGTGTGTGTATTCATAATTTATTACCTACTATTTTTTTTCCTTAAAGGGGCATCTAGGAAAATTTGATAAAATGAGAGTAAAAATTTTCAAAGAGAGCTCTCCCTATCATTTGGCAAAATAGTCCATGAAAAATAAAATCTAAGAAATTGACATTAGATCTGTCAATTAGGAAATCATCATTGATCTTTAAAGGGGCAAATTCAATAGAATATTGATGAGGAAAGCCAAGGTGCATCTTTTGTCTTCTCATTCTTCACTCTCTTGGATTTTCAAGAAAAGTCTGTCAGTTGGTAAAAAATCATGTCTGTGCTTTCTATAAATGCTGACAATAAATGCCATACTCATAACCATTAAATTCCAGATACCACTTTTTAAAAAAATAAGGAGGCTAACAGCATTTAGAGGACAATTGGACAATTACATTGTCTCCTCCCCTTAAATAAAATAATGTCACCAAAATAAAACTTCTAAATTAATATATAATAGTGCATAACTGAAGATATGGGGCAATTGCATTTTCTGAAATCTCATGCCAGGGGAGTTGCTAACTTGAAAAGTGTCTCCAAAAAGATAGAATGAGTAAATAAACACAGAAGAAATGTTTTTTAAGGATAATTTTTATTTACTTCATCTTAAGAGACAAATTTAATAATAAATAAGAAAGAAAAGGACAAGGGTTTTGAAGGTCAAGTTAAGCATTTTTTTTTAACAAGGTTATTTTGACATTACTAAATGGATCCGCCACAGAACTTTGAGCAGCCCTATTAGATTAATGACACCATCAATAGCAAGAAGAAGTACTGTATGTTATCCACCTTTCCTCCTCAAAACTTTAATTCTGCTTGGGAGAGAGAAAATAGAGATGGAAAGAAAGCCTAATCTAACCCTGGTCACTGTATGTTTTCTTTTCCTCTTTAATTTTTTTTTTCAATTCCATGAGAAAGAATCCACAGCCAAAAATGTCTTTTCCAGACAATAGAAAAAATCAATAATCAATCTTGCTAGAAGAAATTCAACAATATTTTCCGTCCTGGTACAGATTAGATAGATTGTATTGATAATAAAAAGCCATATGCCCAGAATTTTATATACTCTGAAAGGAAGTATCTTTATTATTGCATAAAGCCTCTTGACCTACACATACCCCTTGGCCAAAAGTAATGTCTTCCTCCTCTGACTTCTTTAGAATTTTACGTCTCAGGGAGTTCCCGTCATGGCGCAGTGGTTAACGAATCTGACTAGGAGCCATGAGGTTGCGGGTTCAATCCCTGGCCTTGCTCAGTGGGTTAACGATCTGGTGTTGCTGTGAGCTGTGGTGTAGGTCGCAGACGCGGCTTGGATCCTGCGTTGCAGTGGCTGCGGCGTAGGCCAGTGGTTACAGCTCTGATTAGACCCCTAGCCTGGGAACCTCCACATGCTGCGGGTGAGGCCCTAAAATGACAAAAGGCAAAAAAAAGAATTTTACGTCTCAAATTGAAAGTGAGAACTTATGGTTAAACGTGGAAGATTGAATACGTGTGAACTTTTCTCTGTTCCTTCCAGAATCCCATGCAAAGGAGAGTAAAAATAAACCCACAACACAAAAAGAAAGGGGAGGGAACTATTAGGGGATAAAAAGATGTCCATACATGAATCAGCAGAAGCTTTGAAAGGCTCATATATTTGAGATTCTAGATATCAAGGATTGCTACGGCAAGGTGTGACACTGAAAACTAAGTCTGCCTGAAAGTCCTCATGGGCAATATTTAAATGCTTGGCCCAGAGTTCCTGTCATGTCTCAGCGGTAACAAATCCAACCAGTATCCATGAGAAGGCAGGTTCGATCCCTGGCCTCGCTCGGTGGGTTTAATGATTGGCATTGCCATGAGCTGAGGTGGAGGTCGCAGATGCAGCTTGGATCTGACATTGCTGTGGCTGATGCTCAGGCCAGCAGCTGCAGCTCCAATTCGACCCCTAGCCTGAGAAGATCCATATGCCACAGGCATGGCCCTAAAAAAGCAGAAATAAATAAGTAAATAAGGACTTGGCCCTTTCCCGCAGACTGATGGCTCATTTTGTGAAGAAATAGAATCAAGAGATTGCTCAGAATTTAGCACATATGGCACAGAGGAAAGGTGAGGGAGAGGCAGCATGCTTGAAAGTTCCTGTTTATGAAACTCCCTCAAACCTTCTTACTTCCACTTCCCTGCAAGAATATCTTTTCTTTGGGCCATATTCATAGGCAGGATTTTGGAGTAGTCTTCCCTAGAAAAATTCAATAGCCCTCAAAAAAGATTTAGGAATCCTGATCTGTGGTGGTCCCACAAAGAAACAGGTAGTTCCCCACCCAATATTGACTATAGTGAAACCCGCTGGTCCTCAAAATGTACCCACATATACAGAAAAGGAGAGGATCAACCCAAGACATCGACACCTCCTGCAGGTTAATCACTGACTCCTAGTCTGTTTTCCAAGAAACTAGACCTAGGGTACAGGGATTCAAGACAGTATTCTGAAAGGTAACAATATTATTTTTCAAATCAAAACATCTTGCTAAAATCCCAGTATCAGGAATGATAAATTACCTAAAGCACATCACCATGCAAATTGAGAAAGCAAGACAAAAAAAAAAAAAATCCAAAATGCTTTGCAAAAAGAAATAAGAAATCATTAAAAAAGCATAAAAAATATAAGGGCGGAGTTCACGTCGTGGTGCCATGATTAACAAATCCGACTAGGAACCATGAGGGTTTGATCCCTGGCCTTGCTCAGTGGGTTAACAGTTGGGTGTTGCTGTGAGCTGTGGTGTAGGTCACAGACGCGGCTTGGATCTGGCGTTGCTGTGGCTGTGGCGAAGGCCAGCAGCTGTAGCTCCAATTCGACTCTTATCCTGGGAACCTCCATATGTCGCAGGTGCGACCTTAAAAGCAAAATACATATATATATATATATGTGTGTGTGTGTGTGTGTGTGTGTGTGTGTGTGTGTATGTATATATGTGTGTGTGTGTGTGTGTGTGTATATATATATAGGCAATGGACTTCTCAGAAACAACACAACACTCAAACCTAGAAGATGATAAAGCAATTCTTTCAAAATTCTGAGGGTAAATGGTTTTCAAAATATAATTGTAAATGCTGCCAAACTGTCAATTAAACATGAGTGCAAAATATATTTCACACTATATCCAAGTGTGAAAAAACATCCCCCTTCCTACTTTTTTCACAGAACTATTGGCGAGGGTGTGCTGCCAAAGCAAGAAAATAAATGAAGAAAAAGAATGCACTGGATTCAGTAAATAGAAGATGCAACATAGAATAAGGGTAAAGGCTTGAAATCCCAGGACAAGAGTTGTATGTCAGGCTCTGGCATGAGTTCAACAGGAGCAGGGGAAGAGAGTTTTCTGAGAGGTTTTCCTGGAAAATTGTAAAACTGTCAAAATATCTGAAGTGTTTTAGTATTCAGGGAGGGCATAGCAGTTTGCTAGGACTGGCATACAAAGTACCATGGACTGGATGGCTGAAACTAAACAGAAATTTATTTTCTTAAAATTATAGAATCTGGGAGCTCCCCTTGTGGCTCAGCTGATTAAGAACCCAACCAGTGTCCGTGAGGATGTAGGTTTGATCCCTGGCCTTGCTCAGTGGGTTAAAGATCCAGTATTGCTGCAAGTGCTGTGTAGGTGGCAGATGTGGCTTAGATCCTGAGTTGCTGTGGCTGTGGTGTAGGCTGGCAGCTACAGCTCCAGTTCAACCCTGAGCCTGGGAACCTGCATATGCCACAGGTGCAGCCCTAAAAAAAGAAAAAGAGGGAGAAAGAATGTTAGGAAATACTGATAACTATGTAGTAAAAACTGTTGCAACTTTAGTCAATCTCAGAAAATAATCTAATGAGTGAAAGAGTGAGTGGGAGAGGGGAGAGGGAAAGAGAGAAGAGCTGAAAAGAGAGAAGGAGAGAGAGGGAGAAAAGGAGAGAAAGAAAGATAAATCTGTGAGTTTATTTAACAATTATACAAGTAACCTGATGCTATAGGTGGAATGTTTATGTCCCACCAAAATTACATGTTGTAACCCAGTCCTCGCAGTGTGATGTTATTTGGAGGTGTGACTTTGGGGAGATGAGTAAGTCATGAGGATAGAGCCCTCATGAATGGGATTAGAGCTCTTCTAAGGCAGACCCCAGAGAGCTCTCTTGCCCCTTTCAGTGTGTGACAATACAGCCAAACGATGGCCATCTATAAACCAAGAAGCAGGCTTTCATCAGACACAGAATGAACCAGCATCTTGGTCCTGGATGTCCCAGTCTCCAGGCCTGCGAGAATTGAATATTTGTTGTTTATAATCCACATTGTCAATGGCATTTTTTTATAGCAGCCCAAATGAACTAAAACAGCTGGACAATTCAACCTTTACCAAACCAAATCAATTATCCATCCTTTGCTGTTTTGGTGTCCCTTTTCAGATTGCTTCTCTAGAAAATCAGAAGTTGCCTTGGGCTAATGATGCCAACACAGTATTAAGAATATTTTTTAAATTATTTAATGTCAAAAATATATAGAAATATTGAATCACTCTACTGTGTAACAGGAACTAACACAGTGTTTGTTGTAGGTCAATTATACTTCAAAAACAAACAAGCTCAGAGAAAAAGAGATTAGACTTGTATTTACCAAAGGCAGGATATAGGGAGAGGGTAAACTGGATGAAGACAGTCAAAAAGTACAAACTCCCAATTATAAGGTAAATAAGTACTAGGGATGTAATGTACAACATGATCAATAAAATTAACACTGCTTATGTTATATATGAAAGTTATTAAGAGAGTAAATCCTAAGAGTTCTCATCTACAAGAAACTTTTTTCTATTTCTTTAATTTTGTATCTATATGAGGTATGAAGGTTAACTAAACTTACTGTGATAAACATTTCATGATGTAAGTCGAATCATTGTACTGTACACCTTAAACTTATACAGTGCTGTATATCAATTATATCTCAATAAAACTGAAAAAAATATTTTAAAATCAATTTTCAACTAGTTTTAAAATAGATAGATCCATTTTTGGTTGCTCATTAACTCTACTCCTGCCCAGAGAAGCTAAAACAGCTCTAGCTGTGTCAACCTGAGAATGCTCAATGCTGTCCAGATGGCTCTCTTAATGAACTGAAAAGTCCACATAAATAGGCTGCTCATCACGAAGAGGGCGGTGGAGGTGGAGATGAACTTGGAAGGCTTTTGTGAGCTGAAGATGTTTACTTTGTCGCTGCAGAATATGGGCAAATGTGAACAGTTAGAGTCAAATGTGGGCTAAAGACACTTGTCTTAATTCTTAGAGGCATGAAGAAAAGAAAGGAAGAAAGAAGGGAAGGAGGAAGAAGAAAGAACAGAATATTGAAGGACTGAATGAAGGAAACACCTAATAATTTGAAAAGGGTACAAGTCAGAGTTAGGTTAAGCAGCCTGGGGATGGCCTGGTACTGAGAACAGTTTGCCTGAAGACGGGGAAGGAGCTGGCTCTACCAAGATGGGTGTTGAAAACTGGTAAACAGGCAAGCTTTATCAACTCAAAGTGGGAACTGCAGAATTCCCACTTATTATTAGAAACTAGCCTCTAAATTCATTTTTATTCTGAAGAAAAAAATTTTAAACCCTCCTTTTTCAGAGGAATGTTGAAAAATGGAAAGAACATAATATCCATCAAATTGAGAAACACCTATTATTAATCAAATGCACTTAGAAATAAAAACATCATTTTAGAAAAAACTCAAGTTTCTTGTATACATCAAACAGAGGCAATTTAAAGATAGAGAACTAAAGTCATTCTCTAATTGTTGGTGTCAAATTAGTTTTTGCCATTATGTAATTAGCCTAAGTGTTTCAATTCATCTACAAAATGAAGGAATAGTTTTCCCCAAGTAACCTCAAGTCAATCTTCTTTCCATAAGTTGATTATACGGCTGGAAGTGATTTAGCAGTGATCTCACCATAGTTTAAATCTATTTCAATATATGGCATGCATGCACATTAGAAGACTGACATATTCATTAAAATGAGGAGCATTAATTCCTTAATATTTATTTAAATAGGAAAAATTTTAGTGGCGTAAATGCAGATTAGTTGAAATGGGAAATTATGTCTAAAAAGGCAATATGCATTCTTTCCAGAGAGATCAGACCAAAGATTCAGAGTAAAACATGATTTATTTCTTTGTCGGAAATTACAAAATGTGCATTCTTTAGCAGATCCTAATTGTACCAATGGGATTTGTCCAAACTAGTGTCATCTGGGATGTGGTTAATTCTTACTACATCAGCGTATCTATTTTTTCTCTGAGGCTTAGCTTAAAGAGCACATAATAAACTTTATTTCCATCCTTACATTAACAGAGGGTAATACATGGGACTGTTAGCTTTGTTGGGATCTATCAAGGACATATTCTTACTTTGCACTATTGAGAACATGTGGGCAGGTGCCATAGAGTTGAGAAAATAATTCAAACACTCAAGGATAAGGCAATAGATAATGATAGAATACCATTTGGGATAGTACAGTTTGATAATTAGGGAAAAAGAGAGCACTCCATAAGTTTTCAGCTGTACAATAAATACAAATTCTTTAAAATGAGTTAGATAAAGAGACAAAGGAAGGTAAGATTTCATGTTCAAGGTTAAATGAACATTGTTAAGAAAACCCAAGGATGCTTTCTGTTCACCAACCCATGTATCTGGAACCATGTAATCTTCAATGATATCAGTGTCCTCATAGATTTACATCCCATTTTACATCTTTCAAAGAACTTTGCGTATGAGCGGTAAGTCAGGGAGAGTCTTGGTGTCACTACTGTATGCAGGAACAAGATGCAATATCAAAACGTGATTTTTTTTTCCTACCTTAGGTAAAGCATAAGGCCTTCCTGGTTCTAACTGTGCCTTGACAGTATCACATCAGGATGGGAGGCCTAATGGGAGGACATAGAAGCAAAAGAGAAAGGAGTGAGGGAAGAGGGAAGATGATTTTACAGCATCCAACTGTCAAATGGGCTCCTGGGATAATGATCAAAATAATATTGAAGAGATTATCCATCAATTATTTCTCTGAATTACAAGGAAGAGGGGAAAGAGCAATGCCTTTGGTTGTTATGAGGAAACTTCCCTTTGATCCAATAAACACAGCCTGTTCTAAGTGCCATGCTTTTTCCCTAGGCAGATACTTTTCTGCATAGAGTGGATAGGGCACTCCCTCACACACACACCCATATGTAAAATGATAGGAAAAGCTCTTCAGCAAGTGGAGCTAGGAAAACTGGACAGCTGCACGTAAATCAATGAAACTAGAACACACCCTCACACCATGCACAAAAATAAACTCAAAATGGCTTAAAGACTTAGACATAAGATAAAACACCATAAAAAATCCTAGAAGAGAACATAGGGAAAACATTACCTGACATCAACCATACAAATGTTTTCTTAGGTCAGTCTTCCAAGGCAATAGAAATAAAAACAAAAATAAACCAATGGGACCTAGGGAAACTTACAAGCTTTTGCATAGCAAAGGAAACCATGAAAAAAAAAATGAAAAGACAACCTATGGAATGGGAGAAAATAGATGCAAATGATGCAACAGACAAGGGCTTAATCTGCAAAGTACACAAACAACTCATACAACTCAACAACACTGAAAAACAAACAACCCAATCAAAAATGTACAGAAGACCTAAATAGACATTTCTCCAAAGAAGACATATGGATGGCCAGTGGACACATGAAAAAAATGCTCAGCATCACTAGTTACTAGAGAGATGTGAATCAAAACTACAATAAGGTACACTGATCAGAATGGTAATCATTAATAAGTCTACAAATAACAAATGCCAGAGAGGGGGTGGAGAAGAGGGAACCCTCCTACACTGTTGATGAGAATGTAAATTGGTACCAGAACTATGGAAAATTGTAGGGAGGTTCATCAGGAAACTAAATATAGAACTACCATATGATCCAGCAATCCCACTTCTGGGCACATATCTGGACAAAACTATAATTCAAAAAAATACATGCAGCCGTGTATTCATAGCAGCACTATCCACAATAGCCAAGACATGGAAACAACCTAAATATCCACTGACAGATGAGTGGATTAAGAAGATGTGGTACATATACATGATGGAATACTACTCAACCATAAAAAAGAATGAAATGATGCCATTTGCAGCAACATGGATGCTACTAGAGGTTCTCATACTAAGTGAGTAAGTCAGACAGAGAAAGACAAATACCATATGGTATCACTTACGTGTGAAATCTAAAATATGGCACAAATAAACCTATCTACAAAACAGAAACAGACTCACAGACATGAAGAACAGACTTGTGGTTGCCAAGGGAAAAGGGGGAAGGACTGGAAGGGATGAGGACTTTAGAGTTAGTAGATGCAAACTATTACATTTAGAATGGATAAGCAATGAGGTCCTACTGTACAGCACGGGGAACTATATCCAGTCTCTTGGGATAGACCGTCACGGAAGGCAGTACAAGAAAAGGAATGTATAAATGTATGACTGGGTCATTTTGCTACACAGCAGAAATTGGCAAAATGTTGTAAGTCAGCTATACTTTAATAAAAAAAAGTTTACAAAAGAAAGGAAAAGCTGTAAACAGAAATGGTCAGTTGAGGTGTTAACAACTTCCTGCATTTATACTGCAAATGTGAAAAACCAATTGCACTTAGGGAATGAACCAATGGTAGGTAGAAAAATGTATTGTGGGTATACCTCACAGAGTAGTCACATGTAAGTAGATTACTCCCTCTAGACCAGACTGTTGTCCTAAAAGTAAAGCTGTAAAATAATTTGCATTCAGCCCTCTTGGTCAGAGGAAACCAGCCAGACTCTTTGGAGAAAGAGTTCTTTTGTAAATGAATAAAATCCCCATTCCAAGAGAAACATGCATTTTTAAAATACAGTCAATAAGATGGGACTCTGGGCATCTACTTTGCCCTAAATTGTCTTATGTACCTTTCCTTCTGCATTCCATTTGCAGCCAAACAGGGTAAATCCATAAAGAATGCAGATCTGCTGAGAAGAATGCATGGCAGTTCTAGCTCATGTTGCATTTTTGGATCTGTGGATTCTAATGAGAGATGAAGTGTATTTTTCTGTTAGTAAAAGTCATCAAAAATGACTTGAAAGAGTTCCCGTTGTAGCTCAGTGGTTAACAAACCCAACCAGTATCCATGAGGACACAGGTTCGATCCCTGGCCTCGCTCAGTGGGTTAAGGATTCAGTGTTGCCATGAGCTGCGGTGAAGGTCACAGATGCGGCTTGGATCCCACATTGCTGTGGCTGTGGTATAGACCAGCGGTTACAGCTCTGATTCAACTCCTAGCCAGGGAACCTCCACATGCCGCAGGTATGGCCCCAAAAAGACAAAAAAAAAAACAAAAAAAAAAACATGACTTGAAGATGCACAGGGAACAAATACCAGTGGTATGAAGATAGCATGTTTATTAAGTCACTCTGATCACAACTAAGTTTTTTTAGGAGAAGGAAAAGCCTGGGAAACAGGTTACTGAATCCATTCATTAGAATACACAGCATGTCATTTCAGCACTGTTTCCTGTACTCCACAGTGGTAATGCTTTTCCTTCCACTGAACAGATCCATCTCCGGAGCCCTCTTGGAACTGTCAATATAGTCATTATCAATTATGTAAGGCAGGGGGGAGCAAAGATTAATAATTCAGAGCTAAGACATCACCATGATTTATAATCTTGCATGTAACTGTCTACAGCTAGCATTGGGAATCTGTCATTAAAAGGCATTAACTTGAGAAAATTAGAGTTCTGTATTGATCACCAAACACATATAGTTTATTGTGAAGTGATGCTTTAATTTATATTCCAAGCAAGGCTCTAGATAAATATCATTTGCATAGGGAACACTGCATCCTGAAGCCACCTGCTTCCACGACATCACAATAGCCACAGGTAAGCATCTTCTCTAAATAAGTATATTCCAGTCATACTAAGCAGAAATGGAACCCAACTCACTTATGCAGAGTGATTTATGGTTAAGGCAAGTTACTAACCAAAGAGATAAAATGTTGATTTGTCTTGAATATGCAAACTTTGGGCTAGTTAATCACTCGATGGATGATCTAAAGGGAGTATTACGTTTCCACATTTCCTATATCTGGGTAGGTGAGCCACCTCTCTGCTCTTCTGCTGCTCCTATCTCTCTTGAAATTTGCCCCCCTTAATAAAATTAGAAGGACATTATTAAGTTACTTGGCCCAATCCTTGAGTTTCTGCAAGTGAATATTAGAGGATTGTGACTGTGTATATTATCCCTGAGAGAATTGGATGTGAGGGCGCATTAACTCAGCTAATCAGACTGTCAGCATCAACCTTTAGAGAAAGTATCTAAGAGACCTGAGCTGAACTTTGGAGAAAGTAAAAGGGCTTTTACCAACACTGCCTAATAGTTAAGTTAGGCAGAAATCTCACTGTATGGAGGTAGCAATGGGTTAACAATGCTTTTCAAAACTTAGCAGCATATTGTAATTATGTGGAGAGATTATATAAAATACTCATGTCTGAGCCTCATCTGAAGATTCTAATTTAATTGGTCTGGGAGGGGAAACCAGGCAGTAGAAACATTTTCAATTTCCCTAAGTGACTCCAGTGTGCAACCAATTTTAGGAAGCACTGGCTGAGGAGTGTTTAAGTATAAATGGGTAAATTTAAGATAGAAAGGGTGGAACACATTGAAACAGCTAAGATTTGCTATAAATGTAAGTGGGAAAAAATAAGGAGAAGCTATAATAATTAATATATAACCCAGACATATGGGTGGTGCTGGTGTTGGACTGTCTGTCTTGGCTGGTTGGTAGAACCATCTTAGAGGGGGTGTTAAGAAAGAACCCTATGCCCCCTCCAAATATACCATACTTTGACACCCAGCTAACATGAGTGGTGGACATGGGCTGAATTTAGTGGTTATTGGCCATGGCCTTTCCTGGCTATGAAATATAGGGAGGAGTATAGGATAAATGCGGGATCAGAAAATTGGATTTTGCCACTTTGAGGTTAGAAGTGGAAAATCATTCCTCTAAAATATCTTTGAAAAGCTAGGGGATGTCTAATGCATGTTTCTCAGGGGCCGATGAGGAAATGTTCACTGTGTCCCATTCACCTTTTTTCTGTGCCTCAGACCTGGATGTGAACAAAAAGGAGAAGGTGAGATTAGGGGAGCCTGCAGCTACATACAGTGCAATTCGATAAAGGAAGATTAAAAGAATGTTTTTAAGGCTTAAAACCTCAAGGATAAGTATCTGACAAAGAGTATTCAAGGCAAAGAACAATAGATTAGAGAGGTAGCTTTGATAAGTTTTCATGCTGGAAAAACAAGAAGAATAAAGAAATAAACCATCTAGAAGGAGCCCAAAGACCTCTCTGCTTATGCATTATTAATAACTAAAGAGGAATGAAAAATAACTAATCTTGACAAAGAGAAGGATGATGGCTTTGATGTTTCTGAGCTAGTCAAGGATGAATGAAGAATATGTATCTTCTACATACAAAGAAATGCGTACATTTGGATAAAATTTTCTTATAGAAGGCATTTTAACTATCTCTAGATCTAAATGGAATCTAGTTTAGTAAAAAATTCTAGGTAGATTTCAGGATGTCTCTGAGCATTGTTTATGGTTTAGGGGTTAGTATTTATGCAGACTTGTTCCTGAATAAGATCTTGAGGTGATCAGTCAGATGGAACCTACCAGCAGGTGGGATTTCTCACCTCCCAACCCCATGTTCAGCCAACGGAGAATTTTGAGCACTCGCTGAGCCCATGGGAAGCAAACAGATAGCAAAATTTTCATTACCTCCTCCTTTTGTGATGGTAATCAGGTGGGGCTTTTGTTTTTGTTTTTTGTTTTTTATTTTTTGCTTTCAAGTCAGAGCCTGTGGAGCCTTATTATCTGGGGGGAAATAAAATGGAAGAAAAGACAGGTCAACATGATCCCATCAAATAAGTATTGGCCATCATTTCTTGCGATTCAATTAAAGAAATCTCAGGATACCTCAGAGCAATTTATAGAAAAACACATTCCTATTTACCTGGGGAAAAGTGACAGGTTACAACTCCTAGAATCTGGTTTTACTGCCTTAGATTTGATTAATGGGGTATATTGCTTGCTGTTAAGCTGCATCAAGCTAGGTGTAATGAGATGTGGTATTGATAGGGGCTTTGCTATTTTGGTAGGTCTGTTCGGAGGAGAGCACTTATCTAAAAGGAAATGGACTTGCTTTAAATTCCCTTCTAACTCCTTTCCCTGGAATCAGATGTTTATATTAAGATCCACTTCCATTTTGTGTGTACATTCCTTTGTCTTCACTCTCAAACATTTAAGTGGGCAGCAATCCACTAGTCCAAGAAGACAAGAACTTAATCTGGATTCTATTATGACTTTGAAGAGCTTCCTTTGAGATCTTAAACTAATTTTTTAAACAACACCCTCTGAACTTTAGCATGTCCACACCAAAAAAACATAGCTAATGTTTATTTATTGAACATATTATGTATCAGAAAAAAATAAGCCCTTTATGTTCATCATCTTTTATGCTCATGAGACCCCCTCTGATAGGGTACGATAAATATTTCCATTACACAAATGATAAAATAGAGTCCTGAGGAGTTAAATTATCTTGCCCATGGTCACAGAGCTATTGAATTACAGACTAGCTTTCAATTGTTGGCATTCAACATGTATTGTTCAAGACCTACAATGTGCCAAGAAGTGCTCTATTAGGATTAAGACACAGAGCAGTGAGAAAAATATGTAGGTATTCAGATGGATTTTGTTACAGTGGGAGAGAAGGACCTAGGGAAAAAGGTAAACACAAACAAAATATTGACAAATTGTGATGTCATAAGATAAGGGAGATAAACAATAAGAAAGTCCTTCTCCAGAGAAGTTGGTCAGGAAAGCTTTTCTACACAGATGACCTGAATTCTGAGGATAGCCATCTGGCTACAGAATGAGTGGAGAAGGGGCAGGGGTAGCACTGGAACTCTGGGGGGATGTGCCCTGTGCCTTGTCTTGATCAATGAACTACACCATCTACTCTTTGACCTCCTTCAGAACAACCTGAGGCATCCTTTATTATCAATCTCCCCCCCCCCATCTCACATTTAAATGTTGTTCCATCTTCTTCTGCAGGTATTTACTTCTTTTCAGGCTAAGACAAGGGAGGGGTGCCACTCCTCACGTTTCAGTCTGTCTTTCTAGGGGGTCTACTTAAGCGCACATCCTGTGACTTCCCCAGAGCCTTGCTCCTTTGTTGCTTTTTGTCATCCATTATCTCCATCCTCTCTTTTTCTCCTGATTCCTTTCCTGTATTGTACAAAGATTCACAAGTTCCTCCTACCTTAAAGAAGCTCTCAAACGTGCAACTTCTCTCTGGCTATTATCCTTGAAAATAATGATCTATAATCTCTTTCTCTCCCTCCTTATTTTTCTTTCATTCTATATACTCTATGAACTAGGTTATCTTCTTTTACTCCACAGAGCAAAAGAAACAGTTGAATGAAGAGAGCTGACTTTGTTTTCCTACAGAGATGGATTAGAGACCCATATCCCAATCGCTAGCTGTATGACCTTGGGAAAATACGGAACAACTCTAAACGCGGGTTTATACACCTATAAAATAGAGACAATGATAATAATACCTGCCTCTCAGGTTATAGGAAATATTAAGAGACAGTGTATACAGAGCACAGCATAGAGCCTCATAGAAAAGAGGGGTATGAATTTTAAGGCATCACTTAAATCATTACTTAAACAATACTACAAAAGGCACTCATGCCCAGCTGATTGCCAAATCCAATGGGATGTTTTCAGACCTGGTCTTTTTATAACTTCCTTTTGATGTTTGGCAGTATTGAACATGCCTCTCATCTTAAAACTCTCTACTGCCTTGACCTCCGTGACACCACTTTACCCTGGATCTCATTTTTTTTATCTCATCGTCATTCTTATCCCATTACTATTCTTCCTTGGTAGGCTGAGCTGAAACTTCTTCCTCTACTTCCTGCTCCCCAGGAACACTTCTTTTTATCATTCTAGACCTCCCTGTGGTCATTCGTGAGGCCTTTGTTGCCCTCTATATGTTAAAGACTCTGAAAACTTCTTACCGATGGCTGTTCCATTTTGCAGATGAGTATTCAATTGTCCACTGGATTTCTTCACCTCCATGACCTATGGAAACTTACATGTCAATGAAGAGAAAACTGTTTCTCTTGCTTTGTTTTCCTCCCACCTTTTGCATTACCAAGATCTGCTTGATTTTTCAAGAAAAAAAAATTAGCAATATCTTCTGCTGCTTGCTTGACAGACCCAAGAGAAAGAGTGAATCTGTTGCCTCCAAACCCAGTACACTTTGCCTCTCTGTGCTAAGATTAGCAGTTTACAGTATGTGTTTTAGCCAGATAAGTGATAGCTTAATATTATTACTGTGCATTGGTGAATTTTATATGCAACATAGCTGGATCGTGGTAGCCAATTTTGGGTCACACACCAAAAGGTACTTTTTAGATGTGATTAACATTTAAGTCAGTAGTTTTTGAGTAAAACAAATTACCCTCCATAGAATGAGTGGACTTCATCCAATCACTTGAAGGTCTTAAGAGAAAAAACCCCTGAGGTTCTCCAAGGGAAAAGGAATTCTGTGTCCAGACTGTCTTTGGGTTCAAGTTATAGTGGCAACTTTTCCCAACATCTCCAGCTTCCTGGCCTAAAGATCTCAAACATGTCACCCCCATAATTGTGCAAGACAGGTCCTTCAAATAAATAATTTTCCCTCCCCTCCCCGCCCCTTTCTCCTATTGATAATATTTCCCTGGGGAACCCTGACCAATGCATAGCCTATATTTTTTTCTCTCATTAGAAACCTATCATTATCACTTTTAGCTTAAGTTTTATTTTGCATATTTGTATTATTTATTTTTGCCTAAATTGGTGTCATGTGCAATCAGTAACCTACTCTATTTAGATAAGTGGTGGCAATATTTTGAAGAAAAAGCATCTTTGCTCTTTTCTCTCCTCCACTCACTCCTATTCTTCATCAGCCTCCACTGCACCAGCCCTGGTATCCTCCTATCCAGCCTACAAACAAATGTCAACCATCTCACTCATGGGTAGCATCATGTTGTTTACCTTTTTTATGTGAACATTCTCTCCTACTCCCCTGTGAATATTAATTTCCACAATCCAGACATTCAGAGGAGCATGGATTGGCAAGGATTTTCAAACCAAGTATTTTGGTCTTCTTAGATAGGAAAAGAAATTCAGTTACTACCTTGATCTACAAGTGGTAGGAAAACTTAACAACTAATAAATCACAGTTTTGTATCTTTTTTTTTTTCTCTTCTCATACTTCGACTTATTGTGTCTTAGGCTGATTAATTTGCCATCTATCCCTATTCTCATATTATAAATTTAGTATTGCATAAGATTTGTATGTCACTAGCAATTCAGCAGTTCAGAAACAAAGGACAAAAACTTGACTTGGAAATCTCTAAGGGATTAATTAACTCAGCAAAGGCATTTACAGCACTGGGTAAAGGTGAATGACAGACTCAAGGCTGAGTTCACTCCCTACGTGCCACTGGCTAAAAAACATACAGTTAATCTAGTCTATTAAGCAAATATTTAGGATGTAAAGAGAAGACAAAATTGTTTTGTTTGTTCATTTGCTTTTTCCTTCCAACCAAAAGTTCAACTTCTCTGTCTTCTTCCATCTGAAAAAAGGAAATATCTAGGAAGAGCTTTAAAAGGAATGTGTTAATGTTCGTGTTAGACGATATCCAGTAACTCTACTCACACTTGCTGAACTGGCAGAACTTTTAATAAACACATATGCTTTGGACTTCTACTTTCTAGTTTCTGAAAATTATGATATTTTCCTAGGTTAGCCAGCCTTCTATATTGGGCAAGGTCTTATGGCTGTTTACTCAAGTAGCCTGTCTTAGGTTTTGTAAATGTTTTCCTGTATTTCATACCTCTGAATGTCTGGATTGTGGAAATTAATATTCAAAGGGGAGTAGGAGAGAATGTTCACCTAAAAAAGGTAAACAATATGATGCCACCCATGTGTCTAGGGAGAGGAATGAAAATTTGGTCTCAAAGAGGCCATCTCTTTCCATTTTTTCTATTTGTGTCTTATTTGTAAAAGAAATTATCTTAACTCATCATTTGAGAATGGTATTTTACTTTGCCTCCCTACCTATTTCCTTCTTTCAGTAATGTTTTTATTTTGAAATCTATAAAATATCTACATGAAAATATGAGAATAAAATGAAACCTTAACATTTCTGAAAAACCCAATGATGGAGTGGAATGTTTATTTCTGTCATGCATATATTGGCATGAAGCGTGTCTGAGACAAAATTTCATTCATTTTTCCTGGAGAAGTATAATTCTAACTTAAAAATATATAATATGCATTATATCTGTGCAAAACAATAAGCATCATCAAAGAAAACATAAAGCAAGAAGATATGTACAGCTCCTTTAAAAATCTACTTGGGATAATTTAGAAATGGTTTATTCCAAAGCCAGAGGAATAGATGAAATATCCTTTTAATCTGTCCTCTTTATTCTAGAATTATAAGATAGAAGAAAATATATTCTGATCACAAAATGGCATTTTCTTGAGCACAATACTTACCAAAGGGAAGAAAGACATGTTCTGATGTTGTTGCAGTAAAATTAATGTTTTGTTCTAACTTTAAAATCCTAAAGTATATTTCATTAAAATTATGCTTAAATTATTTATTAGCTATAATGCACTTAACGGTTCAATAATTAACTGCTTTAGCAGCAGGAGAGAAAAACCCAATGCGTTGTTTATCTCCACTCTTTAAAATATCAAATTGTTATGGCCATCTTCTACAACCCACTTCATAATGTTCTAGTAACCAGAAAACATCAGAAATTATTTAAGAACTGAGTTTCAAGATGAAAATATCTTGCCTTTAAATCACCCCTTGAAGGCCAGAAAGAATTGTATTTCTATTCATTCTGTTGTTGTCTCTGTCTTCTTTCCCACCCACCTCCCCTTCATCTCTATCCCTTCCTTTCACTCCCTACCCACAGAGTACGAATTGCTTTGAAAGACTCTAGACAGACTAAATAGTATGATAATACAAAACGCTAGTAATAAAACATAGGTTTGTTTTCCCAATAGTTTTTAAAAATTTTTTAAATTAAAGTGTAGTTGATTTACCTATTGTGCCAGTTTCTGATGTACAGCAAAGTGACAATATATATTAAATACATATAACTTATAATATATATTATAATAATATATAATATTTGATATATTATGCATATTAAAATTATAATTTTATATATATAATTTTTATACTCTTTTCCACTATGATCTTTCCTAGGAGATTGGATATTAATATACATAAAAACTTGGAAAATTCACGCATGCACACACACAAGCACACAGTTTGTGTCATCAGCTAATGGTAATTCAACAGCAAAGAAAAGTCCCCAGGGCCAACAAAAAGCTGTTTTTAATAATATAGGAAGTTTCCTGTGCTTTTCTGTAGCTCACTGGGCTTCAAGTGGCACTCTCCACAGTAAATATGATTCAAAAGCTCAATCATTAATTCTATTTAGGCTTAATGTGTCATAAAGCTAAGGAAAACAGGGCTATTTTCCTCTCTGCTGGGGCACAAAAAGTGTATTAACTATTCCAGCCAGTCCTGTGAATGATTTATTAATTCAATTTTGGAAAGTGAGACTGTCAGATCATATAAGCACATATTATAAACAGATGATCTCTCTAAAGATTCTTATTCCTTCTCTTATCTGAATGATTGACAATGCACTTCACTGCTGAGATCTTTCTCCCTCTCTCCTCCCTTTCCTTCTCTTGCTCTATCTCTGTCCTCTAAGCTCTCAAACACATACACACACACACACACACACACACACACACACACACACCTCAAATAACCTAGGGATGGCCTGTAATATCCTTTCATACATGAGACAGCAGAACTAGCTCTAAATGTAAATTTAAGGCTGAAATGAAATGAAAGAACATTTCCAAAATACAGACTGAAAATTACTGAACCAACTGTGATGTGATGAAAAGAACATGAGTGTGAGGCTCCAAGCAGCTGGATTTTAAACCAGGAAGCATAAATGACCTTGGGCAAGTCACTTTACCTGTATCCTTACCTACCAAGAGATCTCTACCACCTCTAACTTTCTATGAACCTATGTGGTGACCTGAGTGAATCATGAGGACATGATGAGTCTAGAATCAACCCAGCAGAACAATGCTCTGTGTCATTCTCCCCAACACAAGTTGACATAGGGCAACATCAAAGAGTGAACGAGAGTGAGAGCAAGTGAGAGACAGAGAGAGTTGTTTCCTTTAGGCTAAATTCACTAATCTCCCAACATGAATTTTTAACCAAGGCTCTTTGGTGATAAAATACTGCTTGTGTCTTAGGGTTCTGAAACCATCTTTATTACCTGTGTCTGTAAGACTTTCAATCCCTTCCACAATTATTTTCTACATAAAGAGGAGCTTGGTTTTATTCCCATGGGAACTCTGAGAATTAAAATACAGAGATTATTTTAATCATGTGATGGTGATTCACTTCCTAACATATTCAATACAGGATAAATATGGGTAAAATCAAGGGATAATTTTCAAGATCAGAGAGCTGTTTGTAATTTTGTATAACGGGGAAACTACACTCACCTGCTTCCTCACTAAATTATGCTCAATAGGAAATGTTTATTCCTTGTTCCTGAGTGAAACTTTAATGGGGAATATGCCCATTTCTGGCTCAGACGAAACCTCAGGTGCAAAGCAGTTAATGATAAGATCAGGATGGAGTGATAAAGGACAAGGCAGAACCAAACTTGATTCTATAAAAGTAGTAAAAGAAATGGCTTAACATTAAAAAGTTGTCCCTTGTTCCCAGCAAAAGGTGAACCATTGCAGACGCTTTACATGCAAGTTCCACAGTATCTGTTAACACTTTTATGCCTGGGGCACTCTTTATAGGTGTTGTCCTCAAAATACTCACATATTATGTTCCAAATATTGCTAATGCAAATAAGATATTCAGTTTCAATGTGATCTCCTTCCATTAAGGTATAGGAACTTCATTAGAATTTAGTTTCCTAAATTTAAATGCAAGATGTACTTTTTTTGGTTTTTTGCCTTTTAAAATTAACACTATTATTCAAATTATTATATCCATGCCTGTCATGGGTAAAACTACATCACGTGTTCAAGGTCAGCCAGTACCCATGAATGTGACCTTATTTGGAAACAGGTCCTTTGCAGATGATAAAGGTGAGGTCATTAGAGTAAGTCCTCATCCAAGAGGACGGTGCCCTTATAAGAGGGGAAATTTGGACACAGACAGGCACACCGGGAGAATGTGTGACAGTGAGGGCAGAGAGACTGAATACAAGCCAAGGAATGCCAAAGACT
Source organism: Catagonus wagneri (assembly GCA_004024745.2). Classification (NCBI taxonomy): domain Eukaryota; kingdom Metazoa; phylum Chordata; class Mammalia; order Artiodactyla; family Tayassuidae; genus Catagonus; species Catagonus wagneri. The sequence continues at coordinate 13,349,123 of PVHT020000140.1, forward strand.
GCCTGCAAACTACCAGAAGCAAAGGCAAGGAGAGACCTGGGACAGATTTTCCCTCACAGCCTTCCGAAGAAACCAGCCCTGCTGACACCTGGATCATGGACTTCTCACCTCCGGAACTGTGAAATCATACATTTCTGTTGTTGAAGCCATGCAGTTTGTAGTCCTTGGTTTACCCCAGCCCTAGAAAACTAATTCAAGGCCTGCATTTATACTTTGCATGTGTGTTTCTTTTTTACGCTCACATGAGTTAGCTTCAGATGCTTGAAGTGAGGAACATAGCTTGCAGAGATGGGTTTCACTAATTGGCTGAACTTCAGCTAAATTGAAGGAATGGCCTCTCCAGGATCCAAATCTTCTGCTATTCTCCCTGTCTTTTTAAGTTCAGCCCATTAAATTGTGGTGATAGCATTGTGCCCACAGATTCTAAACAAAAAAAAAAAAAAATTGAGTTAATTCCCAATTAGAAAATAAATGGATCCCTCCTAACCCATTTTTTCTTTCCCTTTTTTTCCCTTCCTCCACTCTCTTTCCCTTTTTCAGTTTATCCTTCAAATTCTTTCCACACTAACAAGGTTTTGGCAATCTCTTCAGGAGAAATTAGCCCCACTGTCTCCCAGGCAGCTGGTCAGCGTCTCAGAATTGCTGGGACTTTCTTCCAAGCTTAGTGTGTAGAATACAGAATGGGGTGAGCTGATGGGTAGAGGAGGCTGTGAATCTGAGTCTAACTGCTTTTTTCTATCCCCATTTATCATGTGCCAGTCACTTTTTTCAAATTTTTTAAATTATAGTCGATTTACAATGTTGTATCAATTTCTGCTGTGCAGCAAAGTGACCCAGTCATGCGCACGCGCACGCACGCACACACACGCGCACACACATTATATTTCTCACACTATTTTCCATCATGTTCTAGCCCAAGAGACTGGATAGAGTTCCCTGTGCTATACACCTGGACTTCATTGCTTATCCATTCTAAATGTAATAATTTGCAACTACAAACCCCAAACTCCCCATCCACCCCACTCCCTTCCTCCTCCCCTTGGCAACCACAAGTTGTGTAGATAGATTCGTTTGTGCCACATTTTAGATTCCACATACAAGTGATATCATACGAATCTAACTTCTTATTTAAGCCCTTCGAAAAATGGAGGATGGGCTTCCTGAATCCCTGAATCCTCCTCCAGACTTCCTGTTTCAGGTAGGATAAGATAACAAGCCCCAGATCACCTCTATTCTGCTCTCTGTCATTTCCTCAGAGACCTGAGGGGTGACTCTATTACTATTGTAGACACTTCTCTATTCCTCACACAGAAAATAGATAATTAACTGCATGTTTCTATCATTATTCTCTACTCATACAGGGCTGTGAATAGTGAATTAATATCTCCAAAGATCCCACTCATAATAAAGAAAAACTGGATAAGAATTGATTGGTATCTACCACTATTGTGCTTAAATGTTTTTCTATTTGCTTTTAGTCTCAGGCAGGAGGAGCCCAGGAAAAGCAAATAAAAAGTTTGAAAATGGGAAGATTGTTTTTTTTCCCCCTTCCAAAGTTTTGCTTCCAGGACATGGATACATAATTATGAATGGATTTGGTTGGGTTTTTGGAACCTCCTTCATAATCTCTCCATTCCTGCAAACAAGGAAAAATCCCACAAACCAATAACACATTTTTATTTTTCATCTAAACCTACTGGGTCGGGGGTTCCCACTGCTGCTCAGCAGAAACAAGCCCGACTACTACCCGTGAGGATTCTGGTTCGAGCCCTGGCCTCACTCAGTGGGTTAAGGATCCAGTGTTGCATGAGTTGTGGTGTAGGCTGCAGACACGGCTCGGATCCCGAGTTGCTGTGGCTGAGGTTTAGGCCAGCAGCTGCAGCTCTGATTCTACCCCTAGCCTGGGAACTTTCGTATGCCACAGGTGCAGCCCTAAAAAACAAAAATAAATAAATGAATAAACCTACTGGATCAGCAAAACTTAGCTGTAAATTTCTCTACCACTGCCTCTTGGGAGAGTTCCAGTCTTTCTGAATGGGCCAGAAATCAGTGAAAATAGCCTCTCTCTCTTACAGTATTTTGGCATTTGGACTACAACAAAGAGAAAAAAAAAGCACAGGTGTATATGGAGCTTTTATCACCACTTTTCATGAAGCTGCACTAGCCTCAGCACCTGATTTCATGGGGTTTCTGGGGCTTAGCTTTAGTGCCTGGGAACCATCAGTGAGCTCTGGGGCCAGGCTGCACCTCCCAGGGTTCTCATCACAGCTGTGGGCATGGAGGATACCATTAACTTACCTCCCAGGAAAGTAAGGCCCATTTAACTCCTCTGAAGATAACTGTAGACTTGACTTCCTAAGGAGAAGATGGGAAAGCAAAGGTCTCTGTGCCTCTTCTAAGGTTTTCCCACCCTTTAGGAAACTTGCTGGAATCACTCTCCTGTAAAGAATAAGTGACGAGATGGAAGTTTTCTACCTGTATGTGCTCTCAAAGGAATAGACCCTGGAGACAGGATAGGGGAGGGGAGGTGTTCATAATACACCTTTGGCGTGGACCCCCCTTTTAGGCTACATGGGCAAATTTTTTTTGAGCCACCGCAAATCACTGTATCAGCATCTTTCTGAGGGTCCAATTGCCCAAGAAAGAAATTCAGTGACTGCAGTGAGAATAATGAGCTGCCCAGGCTGTCTTCCAGGAAGCTATGTATAGGGGTTTCATCATGAGCCCCAGCACTCCTCCGAGCACTGACCCGTCAGATGGGTGGAGGATGAATGACATACCTAGAAGGAGTTTGGGCTCATGGTAGTTGCCTGGAAGGTACTGCAGCCCTGTGAGTCAGAGTCTTGACAGAGGCACTTAGAAAATTTCAAGGCACGAGCTTCAAAGAGCAAGAAGGAGGGAAGGGGTCCCAAAGCACAGGCAGGAATAAGGCCCATTTGCCCACATCTAACAGGGGTGCTTCTTTGGGGCTGATCTATGAAAGCGATGTTATTCAAATCTGTGATGCCCAAACGATAATTTTACAAATAGCATTTGATTGTATAAATCAGCATAATATGGCAGTGAAAAGGGGAAAATTACTTTTATTTGATTGAGATACATTATCTGAGAGTTATTCAAATAACCATGCTTTTGTACACACCCATATACTCTTTTATTGTTGGAGAAAATAACTACTTGCACAATGACTATATATGATTAGACTATTTGCAATATGTGCTTCACAAAGTAAAAAATGAAATGGCTGAATCATATCAAATATTTGATCAACATATGCTGATGTGTAAAATGTTTGAAAATGGTCCATTTCTATAGAATTTCAAGAATGCTGCAATGGTTATTTCTACTGCTATTATTTCAAAATTGTTTGATAATGTTACATGGTAAGTTTGGGAATTCATATAAACTTTTTTGTTTATTTATTTATTTATATTTAGGGCCACACCATTGGCATATGGAAGTTCCCAGCTATAGGTTGAATCAGAGCTGCAACTGCCCGACTATACCACAGCCACAGCAACACGGGATCTGAGCCACATCTGCAACCTACACTGAAGCTCACAGCAATGCTGGATCCTTACCCACTGAGTGAAGCCAGGGATCAAACCCAGGTCCTCGTGGATACTAGTCATGTTTGTTACCCTTGAGCCACAAGGGGGATTCCCTGCTTGTTCATTTTTAAGGAGAAAGAGCAAATGTAAAGAACTTCCATTTTACAGAGCAGTGTCAAAGGCTGGAAAACATGTGATAGACGTCTTTTCAAATATATATTTGAGGAACAAGGACATAGAAGAAATAAAGGACATCTCAATGGCCAAGTTAAGAAGATGCTGGCCACCAGAGTGTAAGGAGGAGCCTGAAAATTCTGCTGGGATGGAGGAGCAAAAGCCCTTCAGGAACAAAGGGACTCAATGTGGAGGGCTGTTCTTTCACGGTCTTTTATAGTGATTTTTGTTGCCAAAACTCGGCCTCTGTCCGCTGGTGCCAAAAATAAAAGTGGAGGCAGAGTTTTGGATGGAGAAGAAAAAGATAGCTTTATTGCTTTGCCAGATGAAAGGGGCCACAGCAGACTAATGCCTTAAAGACTGTGCCCCCTTTGAGAGAGATTGGGAGGTGGTTTTATAGTTTGGGAGTGAAAAATAGGGTCGCAAATAATGATCAGGGTAGACGCAAGCTTTCATTGTTTTTCAAAGCTGATATCCTTCTTTCCAGGAATGAAGAATGCATCATTAACATCTATCACTCGTTGGGGGCTTCAGCTCTGCAGAACAACTCAAAAGATACTGTTGTCTATACTCCTTGAGGAGGAACAGGAGCTTGCCCCAAGGCTGCACTATTGTCTCTTGACTATTCCTCTCTGGTCTCTGCATCCCCTCCCTTCCCTGATTAGCAACTGTTAGAACCGGCTTTTTGGAACACAGGGAAGGTCATGGAGGCTGAAGCCGGTTCCCCAAAAATAAGAAATGGGGGACACAGAAAAGCTTATGTGCCCAGGAGCCCCACAGGGCCCTGCTCAGTTTCAGTTACAGGTCACATCCTTAATGCAGTACAGAATATTGACATCAACCAACTAATCATATAGCTTCTCCTGCCAAGGAGCTCCATACTAATGCAAGTTTCTCCAAAAGGGGGAACTGAGAAACTGGTTTGATGCATATGGGATCTCTGAACAATTCTCTCAATATTTCTATAAATCTGAAGCTATTCTAAAATACGAAGTTTATTTAAAAATAAACAAACTAAAGAACTCCAAAGTCTTTACTGAATAACCTAGGCTCTTTGACGAAAAATAGAGAGAGAGGTCTCTGAGATCAGCCCAAATGTCATCATCTCAGTAAGAATTCCCCAAAAAGGTGACCTGATAGTCTCCACAGTTACTTGTTGTCATGCTTCTTTATTCTATTCTCAGAACCTAGCTCAATCTAAACAGTCTTTTATTAATTTGTTTTGTCATATATACTCTGTCTCCTGAAGTAGAATGTAAGCTCCATGATGCAAGGGAACCTATCTGTTTTGGTAACCTGGTACTTTGTACAGTGTCTGGCATTAGTGGGTTTTCATTAGATATCAGTTGGATAAATGATCTTTAGGATCATGAAATATACGGCCACACAAGGTGGAACCAAAAGACTTACCACCTCTCCTTAGGAGGGTGCTACTCCAGCAAATACTTAACCAACCAGGATACTGAATCCCAGCCACATGTCTGTAGTATGGAATTTCAAACTTGGACAATGTCCATGCAGTGTACAGTCCACATTCTCTAAGTGGGATGTGTAAATAAGTGGTCATGGACTTTAATGTCTTTGGGAGGCTTTAGGTAAAGAAATATAATTGTATCGATAATAAAAATTATGCAGTTCAAAGTTTATCCCTTACTGTGAATTCAAGAGGGAAAAAGAATAAATAATTATTTGCTATTTATATTTTGGTATCCATGGCAATGTCCAGGATCATATAAACAAAAAACAAGGAGGGACAAGTATCACAGAATTAAACAACACCAACTTTCTATGATCATCTATGAGATTATGTTCCTCTATTTCCTGGGAGTGAAAAAGTAAGATTGATAAAATAAAATAATTTGACCACTTAAATTTGTAAACTATTTTTGTTATTGGAAATTGTGTTTGTTCACTTAGGGTATAAAATATGTTTTATAAGAATTAAATTTTCTCATTTAAGCGGTGAAATGAATTCCCTAGCCTTGCATTAATTTATCTTCTTCTCTATATATTATGTGTCTTTTCTTGCTAGCCAAAACAAACAAGCAGACAAAAGAAAACAAACAAACCACCAGGTCTAGTTTTCCCCTTGTGGAATTGTAAACTACAGCAAATTCAAATCCTGGCACAATATAAAGTCTTGTTTGGTTTATTCTTCCCACAAAAGAAGTAGAAACTGTATCTTCAATATTGAAAGCTTACTATGAGCCAAACACTGTTCTAAGCATTTTATTGCTATTTTAAAAAAAAAATTTATGGCCACACCCACGGCATATAGAAGTTCTGGGGCCAGGGACTGAACACAAATCACAGCTGCAATCTAAACTGCAGCTACAGCAACACTGGATCTTTTAAACCAATATGTGGGGCCAGGGATTGAACATGCACCTTCATAGTAACCAGAGCCATTGCAGTTGGATTCTTTTTTTTTTTTTTTTTTTTTGTCTTTTTAGGGCCTCACCCATGGCACATTGAATTTTCCAGGCTAGGGGTCAAAATGGAGCTGCAGTTGCCAGCCTGCACCACAGCGACAGCAACACCAGATCTCAGCCATGTCTGTGACCTACACCACAGCTCACAGCAACACATGATCCTTAAGCCACCAAGAGAGGCCAGGGATCAAACCCACATCCTCCTGGGCACTAGTCAGGTTCATTACCACTGAGCCCTAAAAGGAATTCCTGCAGTTGGATTTTTAACCCACTATGCCCCAGCAGGAACTCCTATTGCTATTTTAATTTAATCATCACAGTAGTTTGATAGAGCAGGTTCAAGAATTATTCCCAAGTAAAAGTAAGTAAATTGGGGAAGAGAAAATACAAGTAATGTTTCCAAGTCACACATCTAGTAAGTGATAGCTTCAGAAGCAAATATTCTGATTCTAGAAAATAAGTTCTTAGCCAGTATATGAATAATTTTGGGGGCCTAATCCAACTAGAATGATGAGAAAACTACATGGGACAAAAATATAGGGTTTTGGAGTTCCCTTCAGGGCTCAGTGGTTAACAAACCCGACTAGGAACCACGAGGATGTGATTTCGATCCGTGGCCTTGTTCAGGGGTTAAGGATCTGGCGTTGCCATGATCTGTGGTGTAGGTCGCAGAAGCAGCTCAAATCCCGAGTTTCTGTGGCTGTGGTGTAGGATGAGCTGTAGCTCTGATTCTACTCCTAGCCTGGGAAACTCCACGTGCCGAGGATGTGGCCCTAAAGAGCAAAAAATAAAAATGAAAATAAAATAAAGGATTTTGTTAAAATTTAAGTTCACAATCTTCCTTGCCTTCTCTCCCTCAAGCAAATATGTCTCTTAGTGCAACTCTGAATGTATATGAACTTGATGAAGAAAGATGGTAATGAGCATTATAAACATGGAAAGGAATGAGTAATTTGCTGTTGCCACATTTTTGATAATCAAGAAATTTTAAAATAAATATCCCTTCTTCCAGTTAACCTATGAGCTATTGCCAGTTAATTCCCTTGTGGCGCAAATTAATCATATTGGTATCCTATCCAAATGCTGCAGCCTCCTCAACCCTTACTGAAGGACTGTTGAACACAGTGCAAGCTCCTTTGTTTAAGATTCAAAAATCTCCATTTATTAACCCAAATTTACAACTCCAATCTCCAATAACTACTTACTTATGTAAGTTATTCTGTTGGCAGTCCAAACCGGAAGTCACATTCCAAACAAGATTTTCAACCTCTCATTTCTACACCATTGCTTGTGACAGACAGACTACCCTACACATCTCATAATTTCCATTTAGAGAAATATCTCAAGGTTTCAATATTCAATCATATTTCATGGAGCCTGATAAGGTATCTGAAAACAGAAGCAATTCCTCCTTCTTCTAAAGTCTCATCAAACTTTGTCCATACTTACTTTCTGTTACTTGAATATTACACAGATGAAGATGATATGCAAATATTACCTACAAGCAAAGAAGCTTGTTAAATAATGAAACTGTAACCACAAGTTCACAACCATATTCTTTGTGATTATTCTATAAATATCTATAAGGATATGGATGAAATATGTGTGATTGGATGCACTATCACTGTCATCTCAATTTATTTGATGAATAAATCTATACTAGTGGCTATGGAGAGAGACTACAGAATACAGAATAAAAAACAGCTTACTCTCTTCATATACTTTATATATCAGTGATAATCTCGATAAAAAAGATCAATTTTAATTAGCTATTAATATCACTCATAGTTGTCCATGTCATTAATTCTCAATGTGAAAATAAGAAAATGAGTGGATATAAATTGAAGATAAGTAAGGCTTCATATAAATAAAAGGTCAAATGTAGTTCAAGGATAGCATATTAGCAAAGGAAAAATAATGTAATTTAAAGTTTCTAGTGGGAGGTCCTGTTATGGCTCAGCAGGTTAAGAGCCCAACATAGTGTCCATGAGAATGTGGGTTTGATCCCTGGCCTTGTTCAGTGAGTTAAAGATCTGGCATTGCTACAAGCTTCAGTGTAAGTCACAAATGTGGCTCAGATCCCACATTGCAATGGCTGTGGTGTAGGCTGGCAGCTGCAGCTCTGATTCAACCCCTAGCCTAGAACTTCCATACCATATGCCACAGGTGCAGCAGCTAAAAAAATTTTTTTTTAATTTAAAAAATAGTTTCTAGTGGATCTTACTTTAGGCAGTCTCCCTGTCTTATATTCATATAAAGATGCTAAGTAAGTACAGAATAGGTGCACCAATTTTATTTAGTTAGGACATATAATGTCCTCTATTTTTATTTTCATTTTGATTTAAAATTCAGAGAGAGGACTTTGGTACATCTCTTATCAGATTTTGTTTTCATGTTTATGGTGGGAAAATAAGAACATTTCAGGAGTTCCCATCGTGGCTCAGCAGAAACAAACCTGACTAGTATTCATGAGGTTGCAGGTTCAATCCCTGGCTTTGCTCAGTGGGTCAGGGATTTGGCATTGTTGTGAGCTGTGGTACAGGTCACAGACATGGCTCTGATCCTGCATTGCTGTGGCTGTAGTGTAGGCCACGTTGCTACAGCTCCGATTTGACCCATAGCCTGAACACTTCCATATGCTGTAGGTTCAGGCCTAAAAAAAGACACAAACAAAACAAAAAACAAAACAAAACAAAAAAACAAGAACATTTCAGAAAAAAAAAGATGAAGAAGAAAACAAAAAGTTCAAGGAAAGAAAGGCTTTGTTAAACCTATTACACAAATAGAATTTCTGGGCACACTTTATTGTATATTCTTATATTATGTACATTTTATGTACATGTTATGTATATCATATCTGTGATATCTAGGATTATATGACAAATATGGTTTAGAAAAATTTTTTCTCACATAACACTTGAACATTTTCCCATATTGATAAATATAGATTGATATTATAATTTCAATGGCTGAATATCTCCTCAGTCACTTTTTTGTACACTTAAAAGACTCACAGTTTTTATCTACTATAAACAACACAGCAGTGAACATCCTTTCTACACATCTCTGCCTTTTTTTCCAAATATTTACTTAAGAAAAATAACTTGAAGGGAAACTGTGGATTGACTATATATGAGCATTTTAATGATATATTTGAAACATTGTCAGAGGCCTCTGAAAAGACTACACTGATGTAACACCTGCTAACAGATATAAACTACACTGGATGGTAACTCTAAATGCAGTATGTGTTTACTGAAAGAAGGAAATAATTCTCACAGCTCTTTTAACTTGGGCACAGTTGTCTAGCCAAGTTAATATCACAAGTAATGATGGAATAGCAAGGAGCTCCAACTGTAATGCACGGGGAACTATATCTAATTACATGTGACAAATCCATATATGTACATGTAATCGGGTCACCACATGGTGCAGTTGGAAAACCTGACAGAAATCTGTAAACCAGCTATAATGCAAAAATAAAAATAAAAAAAAAAAAACAAGTGACTCTAATTACAAACGACAGGACCTGAATGAGACCCTTCAGCTCCTAAGTCACAGGAACTATTGCCAAGTGGCATTTTCATACTTTGACCCAGACTTTAATTAACCCTACCAGAAAAGATGCCCTATCTTTTTTTTTTTTAATCAAATAACAACAAAACCAAGCCATGAATTGGAGCCTGGCTTCATAGCCAATCTCGTTTCAGTAAGACCAGCGTGAATTCTTTCCCAGGCTTTCTCTGTGGTCTTACACCTTTGTGCTTCTGAGACTTCTTGTTTTACATGAGTCTCATTCTTGGAACTGACTCTGTCGGAGGGAGGGATATGATTAAAAGAAAACTTGGCCCTCCCACCTTGTTGACTGTGTACCTTTCCTGGTGATGTCTCCCTGCCTCTTTTAATGATCTGCTCTTAACAGGTGGGAGAGGGCAGGGATAAGCCAGGCCACCAAGGAATTCAAAGAACAAGATCTGTCAATATAATTGGCACCATGCCTGTCAGAGGATCTCTCAGGAACTGACAAGTAAGAGACACATAATTACCAAGCCTGATTTTCTCCTTGAAAGAAAAATAGAACTTAATAAACATAATGTCCACAGGATGCACAGACAAAAGTTGCTCTCCTGGTGCCCTTCTGAGTATTTCGCTGCTGCTTGTATCCCACAATAAAGTGACCTCTCCATGGATGAGTGATTTATTACACTTTTTAAGTTGCCATAAGGTGGAGTTGTCAGTTGGACCTATTGTTGAGTGGCTAACTCAAGTCTAAATTAGGGGATACCAACGTGCACTCCGATTTGTTTCTTTTTCTTATGCTGCAGACTTTCTTTGGACTCAACCATACCACTTAGCTTCCTAAAATTATAATAAAGAAAAACAGCAATAGCAACGCTCTGTGCAAAATAGAAGTGATCTCTAACACATCTTAGCAATGTCTATTATAAAAAGAAAAAAAGAAAACTTTTTTGAAACAGCAAGAATTGGTTATCAAAATGCAAACACAACCAAATGAATGATATATGAAGTTCAGTCTAAGTTTCAGTTCTTCGCCATGTGATTCTGGAAAGTTACTTATCTTTACAATTCAATTTCCTCATTTGTGCAAAGCAATGTTAATAAATACAGATTAAATAAGAAACTAGATAGGAAAAATATGTGAGTGATTCATGACAGTCTGTATTCACTTATTGTGGACTTATCTTTATCTTCTGATGGTTCATTCTGTTTTTCTCTTTAGTATTATTTTTCCATCGGTTATACATTCACACAGCAGAAAATGAAAAAAGAAAGAGCACATAGGGAACATTCTCTGTCCAGTCCTTAATTCAGATACCCAGTTTCCCTCCTCCAGGTCAACATATTTTATTACTTTCTTTCTTTTTTGCTTTTTTTTTTTTAGGGCCAAACCCATTACATATGGAAGTTCCCAGGGTAGGAGAGCTGCAGCTGCCAGCCTACACCACAGCCACAGCAACTCCAGATCCAAGCCACATCTGTGGCCTATGCCACAGCCTGAGGAAATGCTGGATTTTTTAACCCACTGAGCGAGGCCAGGGATCAAACCCACATCCTCATGGATACTAGTCAAGTTCATAACCCACCGAGCCCCAGTGGGAACTCCCTTATCACTTTCTTTTCATATTGTTCCAAAATTATTTCATGCATATACTAGGAATTAACTCTGAATATCATGCATACATACATTTAATATTTTATATTAAATGTGAATATTAGGGTACTAATGCCCCTGGTTGCACCTTGGTGTTTCACAGGTATCATGGAGATCTTCCTATATCAGGACATAAAAAATTTCTTTGCCTTTCTTGATATTGTTGCAGAGTATTCTATTGTGGGGCTGCTTTGTAATTTAATTACTCAATGCTGATGGATACTTAGGTGTTTTCAAATTCTTTGCTACTTCAAAAATTATTGTCCTGTATGAAGTTAGATACACTTCATATGAAGTTACATAATTTCATATGAAATTATATGTTAATTTCACATATGCAAAGTGTATCTTTAGGTATACATTCTTAGAGGTAGAATTCTTAGTTCAAAGGGCATTTTGTTGTTTTACATTTGTTATTTTGACAGTTTTTTCCCAAGTTACTCCCCCCTAGAGATTGTAACAATTTACATTCTTATCCAAAGTATCTGGGAGTAACTATTCCCCCAATCTCTTGTCAACAGTAACATATATGCTGTTATTAATGCTGAACTAGTGGTGAAGTTGGTATTGCAGTACAGTTTTGACTTGCATTTTCTGTATTATGAGTGATTTGGGCATCTTTTCATATATTTGACCCATGTATATTTCTTTTCTGTGAACTGTCTTTTGCTTATTTTTTTTTCTGTTGAGTTATTGGAGTTTGCTATTAGAAAATTAATCTTAGAAAATTTAGTTCTTGCCAGTATGATTTTTTGACTTGTCACATCTTTCGACTTTTGCTTATTGTGGGTTTTACATACAGATGATGGTGGTCATGACGATGATGATGACGATCTGGCTGAGGTTGTCTGTCTTTTTCCTTAGGGACTGGTGCTTTATTTTTCATATACAAATGTTCACATATTATAGTATTTACATGTATGTAATTCTTCTGTGATATCTTCTAAAAATTAAGCTTCAGTTTTTCACATTAAATCTGTGATCCATTGGTAACTTTTTGGTATGAGTTGTGAGGTTGAGATACACCTTCATTTTATTTTTCCAAATGGCTGCTCAACTAATGTAGTACCATTAACCAAATCTTAGTTGATTCCGTTTAATGTCAATACACAGTTAGATCTGGAAGTGTATATAAAATAGATGAAAAACATACAGCAGTGGAGAAAGCAATTGGCTGAGAGTCCTAAGCCTCAGGAGCTAGGCTTGGATTTATCTCTAGCTTCACTGATTAATCAAGCACCTTTGTTCCTGATTTCATTACTGTGTGTGTGAGTGTGTGTGTGTGTGTGTGTGTGTGTGTGTGTGTGTGTTTAAACACTACTCCCAGACCAATCTTTCTAAAAGACAAATATGATTATTTTTCTGCCCGTCGATAATTCCATAACACATAAAGGGCAAAGTCTGGGTTTTATATGGTATTCAACTTTTTGAGCAAATGTTCTACCAGATTACTTCTCTGATATTGCATTTTTATTTTAAATTTTGGCAAATTTAATTACGTACCCACATCTCTCCCAGAAGTATATACGCTCTCTGAGGGGAAGATCCAAGGACTCATCTACCATATTTGAATATGTGGTGGTTGTTAAAAGAGACATTGAACTAAGGCTGGTTCTCATGTTAATAACTGGTCTTATTCCTTTCTTTTAGCGAAGCTCTTTAAGCACCAGGTTCACACCTGCAGAAAGAAGTGGGGTAATTATGCCTGCCTTCTACCTATTTTACAAAGAAGAATACTAGCTAAAATATTTATTTACGGCCTTGAAGTGGTAAGGAATTCCAACATCATACCTAGGGGTTGGCAAGGAATGATGGATCCCTTAGATTTAGACATTTAATATCTCATACATAAAGAGAGAAAAAGAATATTCCTCAGTCTCCTGGTGCTGCATACTACTGACAGAAGGAATCTCATTTCAGATCAGATGAATATGCAAATATCCTCAAATACACATTATCAGTAGCCTAATGTGTTGCAGAATAACCACAGAGATGTAGCCACTATAGATCAGACATTCTGAACTAACTTAAAATTTGCATTGACTTTCCAGATTGCTGCTTCCAGGAAATCTCAGAAGGCTGGTACCTTGTATTCTGCGTGCAGGTCACCCAGATATCTTTCCTTCTTTAGATGAAAAGATGAGGAATGCTGAAGCATTTCATTCTTCAGCTTGATCTGTGAGCAGTTTTAACTGAATGACAGGACACCACGGAAACCCGCTGCTGTAGGACAGATGGCCACATGGTCCCCGCCAGCACGGCTGAGAGCACAAGTTATTGCCAACAAACATAGGCTGCAGGGGAAGTTCATGAGCCGTTATTTCCAGGGACCCCTGCTCAAAAAGCTATCACCTTTTCAGTCTATGTCTGGGTTTACATTCTAGTCACAGCTGCCAGTTAGTGAATTACTCCACAATTCATCAAATTCACTTGATATCCACCACCCCCAGTCAGACAGAAAATGCTCCAATGATTGAACTAAAGTGCTGTGTGTATTCCTATTGCCAACTGGCATCAGACTCCACTGACATATGCAGGAAAACCACCAGGCCAGAGGGGCTCCACGGAGGCTTGATTCTTTCCATAACAAAAACATTAAGCCAAATCATGGGCTCCCAAGAGGGAAAGGAGGCAGCAGGAGGTAGGACACAAAAATGGTTATGCCATCTTATTCATAATTACTGCTGATCTTTAATTTAGAACAGTAGTAAAATTTTTTAAAAAGCTTAAATCTTTAGTTCTTAGACTTGAACTTTTCATCTGTATGGAATTACATCACTCTCCTAATTAAACCTCTTCAATGAGTCCCCACTGCAATCAGAATAAAATGCAAAACCCTCATAAGAGCTATATCTCCCTCAATGGTCTTCATCATTTCGAACTCTTCCTTCCCTGCTTTCTCTACTCCAGCACCACCGGTTTTCTTTCTTCTGCTTGAATGTTCTAAGAGAATGTATTGCTTCCTGTGCTCTTCAGGCACCTATTCCTTATACTTCCTGTAACTTTTTCTAACAATGCGGGATTCAACACATATTTGATTTGAGCTTGCTTTGAGTGCCCTGTCTAAAAATAACCCTCTGCAAATCAAAACCACTATGAGGTACCACCTTACACCAGCCAGAATGGCCATCATCAAAAAGACTACATACAATAAGTGCTGGAGAGGGTGTGGAGAAAAAGGAACCCTATTACACTGTTGGTGGGAATGCAAATTGGTGCAGCCACTGTGGAAAACAGTATGGAGATTCCTCAGAAAACTCAAAATAGAATTACCATTTGATCCAGCAATCCCACTCCTGGCCATCTATCCAGCAGAAACCATGACCCGAAAAGACACCTGTACTCCAGTGTTCATTGCAGCACTCTATGCAATAGCCAGGTCATGGAAACAACCTAAATGCCCATCCACAGAAGAGTGGATAGGGAAGATATGGTACATACACACAATGGAATGTTACTCAGCCATTAAAAGGAACGAATTACCAATATTTATAGCAACATGGATGGACTTAGAAATTATCATGCAAAGTGAAACCAGTCAGACAATTAGACAGCAACACCCAATGATACCGCTTACATGTGGAAACTAAAAGACACAATGAACCTTCTTACAGAACAGACAAT
>PVHT020000140.1:13371984-13453817 GCA_004024745.2 Catagonus wagneri
GGGGTCTAATCGGAGCTGTGGCCACCAGCCTTCGCCGCAGCCACAGCAACGCAGGATCCGAGCCGCGTCTGCAACCTACACCACAGCTCACGGCAATGCCGGATCGTTAACCCACTGAGCAAGGGCAGGGATCGAACCCGCAACCTCATGGTTCCTAGTCGGATTCGTTAACCACTGCGCCACGACGGGAACTCCCAGTTTGTAATTTTTGAATGAGTGTTTGTCCTCAGCTTGAATATTGCTTTCCTGAGTGGATGAATCTTTTTCCTCTTATATGGTAAAAGCCCCAAAGAGCAATTCCGTTTTGTTTCTAGTGGGCACCTCTGAGAATTCACCTATCCAGGATTGGTATTTACATTTTTAATTTGTCAGCTTAGAATTCATGTCTGTCCCTGGAGCCTAAATTGATATTCCATACCTGGGCATGGTGTGAGCTTTGGGCTTCAGCTCTTAATTGGAGATGTGGTGTTGTTGCTCTTACCCAAAACATAAAGGAGTTAGGCTTCCATGCCATTTCTTAGGATTTAGGATACTTTCTCATTCAGCGAACAAACTGGGCAGCTTTTAGGAGGCCTGGATTTTTGAAAGTGTCTGTCTTCAGCAATCAGTCTCCCACAATCTTACAGCTACATCTCTTAGTCTACACAGACAATAAAACCCTAGCCCCTAGTCACTAAGTCCTACATTTACTTGTATACCTTTGAACAAGCTTGACATTTCTTATGTGTCTGGGTATGAATATTTCTGTCATCTTTGTATTTTTTTGTCTTTTTTTGCTTTTCTAGGGCCACACCCGTGACATATGGAGGTCCCCAGGCTAGGGGTCTAATCAGAGCTACGACTGCTGGCTTACAGCACAGCCACAGCAACATGGGGTCCGAGTCACATCTGCAATCTACACCACAGCTCACGACAACACCAGATCCTTAATCCACTGAGTGAGGCCAGGGATCGAACCCACAACCTCATGGTACCTAGTCAGTTTTGTTAACCACTGAGCCACGACGGGAACTCCTGGTATTGTTTTAATGTCTGATGAAGCTCACTCATGCAAGCTGGCAAGAGTTAATGGCTAAATTTTCTGAAATGTGTAAACTGAACATTATTAAACACGCTGGTTAAAACATGCATGTCTAAGTGTTTATAATGTTAGCAGTTCTGCATTAGTTCAGAATGCCCTGATGCAGCGATAAGAATTTTGTCATTGATTTGACAGTCAGAAACTACATGGAAAAATATTTTATTTTTCAGCCAGGGTGACACACTTCCACCCACCCACTCCGCTCCCACTTCCCATTTCCCACTTCCAGAGATGAGAAAGGGAAGGCTCAGTGAGATTAAATGGCAAGAGTCTATGCAAACATTTTCCTCACTTTCTCTGACACCACTGCTCTTCATACGACTTCATTGTCCTGTTTGTCCTGTGGTATTACCCGTACTTGTGTAGGTAAAAAATCATTTCCGGATGTTCCTTTTAAATAAGCTCCTATAAAATGATCAAGATGCTGAGGCTCTTGCTTCTGGGTGGCAAGGCAGTGGAAGGAACCATCAAGAACCGTCCAGGCTCTGATATCTCCTTTGAGATGCCTCTGGCTGGACCATTTGGAAAACCCCCCTCTGAAGGACAGGCATCTTTCCATGTTTCCCAAAAGGACAATAGCACTTGACAAACTGTCCCTAAGCCAATGACAGTTTCTAGAAGTCCGCTTCACCAAAGCCTTTAAATAGCCAAAGAGATGTCACTTTTTTTTCAAAATTCAAATTTTAATCTCTGGTTTGACAAAATGAAAGACACAAGTTGAAGAAGAGAAAGAAGAAGAAGGAGGAAGAGAAAGAACAGCAGGAGGAGAAAAAGGAAGAGGAGCAGTAAGAAGAGGAGGGAAGAGAAGGAAGCAGTACAGATCCTGATGCTCACTTCATTTGCTTCCAGGAGTCAAACAGATGTCATTTTAAGCCATTTCTATGTGTCCTCATTTTCTACCTTAACCTTCCCATTCCTCTCATCTCTTCTCGCTTGTACATCTCTCTTCTTAATTGGATTGACCCATTATTAATATCATCATCATTTTGCAAAAGCAGTAATCATTGAAACACCTAGCCAAATATTCATTGACATGCCATATTAATACATGATATCATGTGTTCACTTGAATGTCACTTATGTGACAAAATAGATAAAAGGACATAGTCTGTGGTCCAGAGAACCAGCACTGACCAAAATGTTTTCTGTTTTGGTAGTAACTGACCCTTTTGTTTGCATAGGAAAATAAACCCTCCCAGATTAGCTGTCACTAAGTCATCCCTATAATAAGAAACTTTGTTAACAGTGTAGTGTAGGAGATACAATCACAGTCTCTAGAGCCAGACTGTCTGGACATGAATATTATTTTAATTATTTCCTAGTTCTGTGACCTTGAGCACATTATTTATATTCTCTGTGTTTCAATTTTCACATCCATAAAATATGGATAGCAGTAGTAACCACATTTAGGGTTGCTATGAAGATCAAATGAACCATACATTAGCCCCCTCCCTATTCAGATGCTCTTTGCAAAGTGACTACAGACCAACTCTACCATTAAAGAATGGATTCTTTCTCTCCAACCCTGGAATTGGGTGTGGCCTTGCCACTTGTTTTGACTAGCAGAGTTGATGATGGGGCACTTTCGCATGCTGGTCTCAGGAGTACTCACACTTTCCTACCACCGTGGAAAGCTGCTAAGGATGGCCAGTAAGAGGACTAGAGTGCACACAGAGCAGAGCCAACTCTACCCAAACTGTGGCCCCAAAGAGATGAGACAGTCAGCACTCTGACCACAGGTGAGTGGAAAAGCCCATTAAAGAGCACAAGGATCTCCTAGAGGAACTCAGGCTAAAGTACTAACTGCAAAATAATGAGCTAAACGAATAGCTCTTGCTTTAAATTTTGTGCTGATTTTTGCTATTGCTATATAATCAGCAAACTGTTATAATTATTATTCCTAGAAATACCTTTTGATAGTATCCCAAATCCTTTGACACTCTTGTATTCAGAAAGAGGGGGCTATGTTCCTTTCTCCTGAATCCAGGTAGGTCTTTGACCAAGAGAATGCAGGAGAAGGAATTTCAGGTGACTTCTGAGTTTAGGTGACAGGAGGCCACACAGTAACCGTCTAATTCTCCTAGAACATGAACTCTGGGAAAAGCCAAGGGTCAAGGGAGATGCCTGACTATTCTGAGACTGTCATGTTCCAGAGGCTACAAGTAATTGTTTCGTCCAGTCAACAGCTCCAGCTGAGTCTCCAGCCAATGGTAGCATCCTCCGCTAGCTACATGCCTGAGTCATGTTGTAGATCTAACCTAGCCAAGACTTTAGATGATGCTGGCCCCAATTGACATTTGACCTTTGACATTTGACATTGACATTTGACATTTCAGGGGAAGACCCAAATGAAAATTACCCAATCGGGGAGGTCCCATTGTGGCACAGCAGAAATGAATCCAACTAGTATCCATGAGGATGCAGGTTTGAGCCCTGGCCTCGCTCAGTGGATCAGGGATCCAGTGTTGCCGTGAGCTGTGGTATAGGTCACAGACAAAGCTCGGATCCCACATTGCTGAGGCTGTGGCGTAACTCGGATTTGACCCCTAGCCTGGGAACTTCCATATGCTATGGCTGCAGCCCTGAAAAGCAATAAATAAATAAATAAAATTAAAAATAATAAAATTCTGCTACAGCAGTTGGGTCCCATGAGCTAAAGTGATAGTGATGTTTTTCTTTATTCTTGCTCTCAAAGTTTTTGCCTTGAATTTCCATAAAAACATGACTGAAGAGTTTGCCTGGGATACACAGATCCCAGGAATAAAAAAGGAAACCCTAAATGTCATGCAGAGACACAGTGGTGTTTGCATTTTAAACTTCACCAAATTGAAAGAAATTTTGAGACTTTACATTTTTAGGTCACTTTCCCATGACCCAGAACTGTTGGTGACAAAATGTCAGAGCTTGAGGACAAAGAATTGGGGTCACTTGATATTTCCCATGCTGCTTTTTCTTGTGGTGTTAAGTTCCAAATCTCTCTTTAGGGAATAAATTTCTAAAAACACATTTACTAGAATGACATATATATGCTAAATGTTCTTCATGGCTGGCAATATTTTTGCACATTTTCCTACTAATGGAAGTGACCTTTGAAGAGGACATGTCATCGAGGTTTATGAGTTTTGAAGCAGATGGTGCAGATCATCTATTCTGAGGTCAGGGAGACCGGGCTTTCACATTAACTCAATTACAGAATTTTGGACAAATCATCTATTTTATATCCCAGTTTTCTCATCTATAGAATATGAGCAGTAATATCTATCTTGAGGGACTTAAATAAGATAGTGCATGGAAGAGGACCTTGTACAGTTTTGACACAGAGAAACTGTTCCCTAAATTCTGGCATCAATACCAAGATTCACATCAATCTAGTTACCTGTGCAATACCGCCCCCATGGTCTCTTGTACTTAATGATAAAACAGTATTTTAAAAGGTATTATAATTCATATTTAAAATTATGTGAAAGTGTTTTTTAAAATACAAGGCACCTTACAAATGGAAAGGGGGATAATGATGATTATGATCACAACTGTGAAAATTGATGATAATAATGATATTTATTGGGGAATTATTTGGGAATCCTCTACAGGAGTCTCAACAAGTTTGTCCAATGTCCTTTTGAAGGAAGACTTGAGATATTATTGTCACTAAATAGAAACAGGAAAGCTAGGGTCCACTCTGAACAGGAATAAAGAGGCAAAGATTGTCATTATACTTGCAGATACCCAAGCTTAACAAACACACGGTCCATTTTGCTCTATTTATCCTTTTTTATACCATGCTCATCCTGTACCCACACAAGCTCCAAAATCCCCACATTTCACATCATGTTCTGAGGCTCTTGTGTCTGAGCTACACTTCAGTGGAACTTAATTTGTGGATGTCTACGGGTGATGTAACTTGAGACATTGTAGCACTTTGGTGGACTCATATTTGTAAGCAAAATATCCCAACATACACTGCATTGGCTAGGGAATGAACTGGAAAGAAGGTGGTAGAAAGTGGAACTGAGAAGTGGATAGAGGTGTTAGAAAGTGGATTCTGAGAAGTTGAGCTGAGGAGGAGAGAGAGTGGAGGGTAAATAAGGGTTTTCTTTTCCCCAGTAATGCTTAACAGCTAACAAAGTAACCCAAAGATTCCTTCTGCTATAGGTGTCCTGTGATCAATGATAGCAGAATCTTGAAACACTTGCAAGATTACTTCACCTCTGAGTCTCTGCTTCCTCATCTATAAAATAAGAATAATAATACACAGTGGTATGGTGATAAATGTTGAACAATCAACTCTCAGAGGGAAAAAGCCTTGATCTGTAACATTTGTCAACTCTAGAAAGGTCAATAGGCTCACATGGACCAGTTTCAAGCTATCAATGTGACTTTACTAAATGTAGAATTGGGAAGAGATGTGCCATCAAAAATGTTACACTGTATTTCCACTGTACGTAAGTAATAACTTGAAAAACTTAGTAAAATAGTTAAACGTAATAAAATAATTAGGAGATAAGGAGTTCGAGTTTTCATTATCACTGTTTTTCATATAATTATTTCAAGTCAAGTTTCTACAGTTTAATTGTTAATAATGTCTGCATTTTAGAACCTGCTCTCAGAATTCCTGAAAATGTAATGATCTGGTCTTGCTAGTTGGCATGGACCAGCTCCAGCCCAGGACTGACTATATCTGCTTAAAGGGCTTTTTTTGAGAATTATCATGCCACATTTGAGTTTAAATCTTAAAGAAATCACATTTAAAGCTGTTACTTTATATCTTTCAAATTTAGCAAACCCGGGTAACCTTATCAGTACTCTGAATATTAAAGAAATCAATGCTAACTGTACTGTTATTAAAGTCTAGATGCCTGCCATCTGATCAGAGATAATGGCAGGAACTTTAGCAGCTGCAGAGGTGATCAGAAAGTGTGACAATGATGGTATCAACCACAGCAAAAGAGTCTAGGGGAGAAATAAAGCATGGTAGTCTACATCTACATTCCTTTGGGGGGCATACTGTATAACTGGTTCTTATGGGGATCCAGAAAAGGAGGGGAAGGAGCTGGAAGTTCTGGTGATCTGGCTGAGGAAGGAGAAGCATGAGATCACTGTGACTGAACCTTTCCTACTGCGTCTAGAAAGGATTCTGGAGTTCCCTCTCCCAGGCAGGTGGATTGAAGACACCTGGTGTCCAGTGAAAAGGAGAAAGGTAAGAAACGGCTCACAGAAATAGTCTGAGAACAGGAAAGAAGAGGAAAGAAGGAGAGAGAGGAAAAACACACAGGCCGACAGAGGGTCAGAGAGAGACGGATCTGTTTTGTTTGTATCCTGAGGCTAAAATCAGGACAGGTTTTATCAAGTGGAAGGAATTTATTTTATAGGAATCAGGTTTCCAGGAAAATTCATCAGAGTTAAATTGTATCTTATACAAGCAGCAGCTTTCTGACTGAATGAAAAAAAAAGAAAAAAAGGAAAAAAAACAAGCAATAACAAAGATCCAAAAGGAAACAGTGAAAGATCTTTAGTAAATTTAAGAAATTCCATTCATCCTCTTACTGTTAATATTAACAGAGAGTCTTTCCTTGAGCATGCAGAGATATCTCAATTTTTTTTTTTAAGAAATGGACTGAACATTTTAAGACAAAAGGCAAGGCGAGGAGTTGCCTGGTGTCTTGATGGCGTTGTCACTGTAGCAGCTTAGGTCACTGCAGGTTCCATCCCTGGCCTGGGAACTTCTGCATGCTACAGGAGTGGCAAAAAGAAAAGAAAAAGACAAAAGGTAAAAACTGTGACAAACGTTGTAAGACTAGGAAAGAGCAAGAAATGGAAAGACTTACACAGAGAGGAAAGGATTATGTTCTAGGAGTTCCTATCATGGCTCAGCAATAATGAACCTGACTAGTATCCATGAGGACATGGGTTCGATCTCTGGCCTGACTCAGTGGATTAAGGATCCTGTGTTGCCATGATGTGTGTGTGGTATAGGTCGCAGATGAGGTTCAGATCTGGTGTTGCTGTGGCTGTGGCATAGGCCGGCAGCTGCAGCTCCAGTTCTACTCCTAGCCTGGGAACTTTCATATGCTGTGGGTACGGACCTAAAAAAAAAAAAAAGACTGAATAAATAAGAAAGATTACGTTCTGGAAATAAGTCAAGTCTCGTGTGTGTGTGTGTGTGTGTGTGTGTGTGTGTGTGTGTGTACCCATACACTTTCTTGTACATGGTTTCAAGATGTAGTGGTCCAAGTTATCAGCTTGAAGAAGATAAATAATGTTATTTTCTTTTAGATAATAAGAAGAGAAAACTTTTTTATTTCTTTAAGTAATGAAAAGAGAAGACATCCCAAATTGCTCATAAGTCATTAGGATTGAAGTAGAAGAACACAGCACAACTAAAAAATGGGGTGGGGGGGAATGTGGTAGAGGCACAATTTGCTGTTATCATTAATTATTCTGAGATGTAGCTCCGAGAACATCCTTCTGCTTTTTAAAATCATTTTTCCTTTGAAATACTAAAAAAAAATAATAATTCCATATACATGCTGAGAATGATGGCAAAATCCATAACTACAAAAAGAACTGTGTTATGAGGGAGAAATGCATAAGATAATGGAAAAAAGGAGATGAAGAAACTATTTCTCAAGTATGTTAAATGTACAGTGTCTCCTCCTGCTGTAAAGTAGGAAGATTCAAATCTCCAGTGTCTTGGTGTTTATCCTTTTACTCTGATCTTGATTTCCCTCCTCTCTCCAAGCTTATCCTTCGGAGGAAGTTGTACTTGTTTATGGTGCCAAGGTGGCTACCTGCTTATCTTTCATTTGTGGACATCATCAGTGAAGCAAGAAGGAAGTCACTTTTTCCACCCCCTACCCCCCAACACCACCACCAGCAGTGAGTTTATTTCTAAGCAATAATACCCTCTGTTTTCGTCTACATGTTTTCTCCTCCTGTTTTAACTTTTCAGGAACTGTAATTTGGTCCCAGTTTTGCTACTGTGGCAAACATCAAAACCTGGTGAGTAAAAAGAATTCTTGTTTTGGTGCCTGATTCTGGGTCTAACACATTATGTCTCTCTTTTTTTTGCTTTTTAGGGCTGTATCTGCCTGCGGCATGTGGAGGTTCCCAGGCTACGGGTCCAACTGGAGCTACAGCTGCTGGCCTACGCCACAGCCACCGCTACTCTAGATCTGAGCCGAGTCTGTGACCTACACCACAGCTCATGGCAACGCCGGATCCTTAATCCACTGAGAAAGGTCAGGGATTGAACCTGCAACCTCGTGGTTCCTAGCTGGATTCGTTTCCACTGCGCCACAGTGAGAATGCCTAACAAATTATTTCTTCAAGAAATGTGTTTCCTTGAGATCACAAGAAAACCAAACCTAGCAAATAATGTCTCCTAGAAAGAGGATATGTGGTGATCTCTGCATTGGACTCACTAATGATCGTAGTGTAGTCTCATAACAATCTAGCTTGTTAATGCCTACAGTTAGATAAATACTGCAATGCCAGCCACAATTCCTAAAATATGAGTGCTAATTTATACACTAACTGAAGTCTAGAAGACCTTCTCCCTTAGCCTTGTCTTTTGCCTAGTACACACAATGCATTTGCCACTGTCCAGGCAAGAGTATAGTTTGGTCCCAGATTTGTGGGAATTTCTAAGGCTCCCAAGGGTCAACTTCACCAGACTTGGAAGTTGAGTGTAGAAAGATGTCTCAAGAACACATTCTCATCAGACTCATTCTCCTAAGTCTAGCATGTCATCTTTCCTGCAGAAATGCTACTCTCTAGTACTGCCAGAGGAAAGACATTTATGCAAAGATTCCAATGTGCTGAATAAAGTGAAAGGCTTTGTGAGCAAACATGAAGTTGATTCAGGATGTTCTTTAACCATCCCTATCTCAACAGGCCACACTTTAACAAAGGAGTCGTGTCTAAGAGCTTTCTAGGTTGAGCTGGGCATTTGGGACATAAGTGCTCTCAGATATGATTTTGAAGAAGCCTGAGTCTTTAAGAACCAGGAATGGGGATTTGGCTGACCTCAGTTTGAGTCTCAATTCTACCACTTGGATATTAACTTTGTGACCTTGAACAAATAACCTTTTCTTTCTGAATCTCGGTTTTCTCCTTCATAGAATAGAGAGTTATTTCAAGGACAGGCTGAATCGGTAAGATAATTCATAATTTGCAAAACACTTTTCTTACTATCAACAACATCCTAAATTTTATCCAATCAATAACATCTTAAATGTTAACAGCATTTGAGGAAAACTGCCATATAGTTTCTATCGAAGGTATTTCTTGACGTGGTACAGATACACAATGGAATACTACTCAGCCATAAAAAAGAAGGAAATAATGCCATTTGCTACAACCTGGATGCAACTAGAGCTTCTCATACTAAGTGAAGTAAGTCAGAAAGAGAAAGACAAATATCATATGATATCACTTGTATGTGGAATATAAAATATGGCACAGGTGAACCTATCTAGAGAGCAAAAACAGACTCACAGACACAGAGAACAGACTTGTGGTTGCCAAAGGGGAGCAAAAGGGAGTGGGATGGACTAGGAGTTTTGGTTAGTAGATGGAAACTATTACATTTAGAATGGGTAAACAATGAGATCCTGCTGTATAGCACAGGGAACTATATCCAGTCTCTTGGAACAGACCATGATGGAAGATAATATAAGAAAGGGAGGTCACTTCTTAGTTCAGCAGCAAAGAAAATGTAAGAAAGGGGGATCACTTTTCTGTACAGCAGAAATTGACATAACATTGTAAATCAACTATAATAAAAAGAATTAATAAAAAGCATTTCTAATTTAGAGCATTGAGGAGAGCAGGCAAACTCACAAAAGACGGTACACTGCCACCTAAAAAAACTAAAACAAGGGAACAGAAAGGGCCAGTTAATCAGAATATCATGGATGGTTTTCATACCAGAGGAAAGAACAATTATTTTTGCCTCCCTTACTTCCTGCCTGATACCTATCATTTCACTATTACTGTCGCGAGGATCGAAGCCTTAAGCTAGTACTGTTGCCCAGAAGGTGCCTGCAGGTTATTAATCATTTACACTTTAACTAGGAGGGTATCAGATCCTGTACCAGAAAGAAGTGTAGCTGACAGAAGTGCAATTATTAAGGGCCAGAGCCCCACCTAGGATTTAATGAGGAAAAAGTATCCACCAGACTTCATGAATGTTGTCCTCAGACACCCAAACTCTTATCCCAGAGGACAATGTGAATGGACTTGCAGGACACGGGGCCTTGTTCATGGCCACCCCCAAAATCCTACAGAGGAGGTGGCCCTGCCTCCTGAGACGGTCGAGAAGTCTCCTGAAATGATGACCTTAGCATTTTCTCACTGGTAAGGCCAGGACATTCCTGATTGGCTAGTTCCTTCTGCACGCAGCTAGGACCCTGGCAGGTGTGCAGTAAAGGAAGCTCTCTATTAATTAAAAGCTTGTCTCAGGAGTTCCTTCAGCAACCCAGTGGGTTAAGAACATGACACTATCTCCATGAGGATGCGGGTTCAGATCCCTGGCCTCACTCAGTGGGTTAAGGATCCCACATTTCTGTGAGCCATAGCATAGGTCACAGATGCAGCTTGGATCCCACGTTGTTGTGGCTGTGGCACAGGTTGGCAACTTCAGCTCCGATTTGTTGCCTAGTCTGGGAACTTCTATACAATGCAGGTGCAGCCACCAAAAAAAAAAAAAAATTGTCTTATTGGTCAGTACAACCAATATTCAGGGGGATAAGCTCTTGCCCAGGCCTTAGTCTAGCTACGTTATTACGTTCTTGTCTTCCCCTGGTATGGAAGCCACGTGGGAGAGAAAACTCTCTGGTCTCAGAATGATGTGATCAAGATGTCAGTACCTAGCCAAAGCTACACTGGAGCTAGAGGCAAAAGAAAACTCAGTAACACAGTCTGTCTTTATTAAAAATTTTGAAAATTGGTTCACTGTGGATTTTTTTTTTTGCATTAATGTTGCTTTTTAAAACTATTGCCTTAAAATATTGTTTGTCTTGGAGTTCCCATCGTGGCTCAGTGATTAACGAATCTGATTAGGTTGTGGGTTCGATCCCTGGCCTTGCTCAGTGGGTTAATGATCCGGCATTGTCGTGAGCTGTGGTGTAGGTCACAGACACGGCTCGGATCCTGCGCTGCTGTGGCTGTGGCATAGGCTGGCGTCTATAGCTCAGATTAGACCCCTAAGCTCAGAACCTCCATATGCTGCGAGTGCGGCCCTAGAAAAGGCAAAAAGGAAAAAAAAAATTATATATATATATATATAGTTTGTCTTCATAAGGGGAATTTTTGGCAGTTCCTTATGAGTGCCTCACTCACCTCATCCTGTTATAGCCCTGCCTGGGGGTGCTCAGTCCTCAGAAGAGAAAGTGGGCGACGAAATGCAGGTACCACAGGGACCCCTCCCCCCAGGGCATCTCACTGTGATGGTTAATTTCCTGCATCACCTTGGCTGCTCCATGGGGAGTTGGGTGTGTCTGGGATGGTGTTTCCAGAGGAGAAGCGCATTTGAATCCATGGAATCAGTGAAGAAGACTGCCCTGCCCGATATGATCATCCTCTCCAGCCCCACTGAGGGCCTGAATAGAACACAAAGCAGAGGAAGGAGGAACATGCCCCTTTTTCTTTCCACCTACCTGCTGGAGCTGAGGCATCGGTCTTTTCCCGCCCTTGAACTGGGATTTACACCACTGGCTGTCCTGGTTCTCAAGCCTCCTAACTTGAACTGGCATCACACTGCCAGCTTTCCTGGGTCCCCAGCTTGCAGACCACAGACTATGGGACTTCTCTCACATAACTGTGTGAGCCAGTTCCTTATAGTAAATCTATATAGTAAATATGTAATTTTTTTTGCCTTTTTAGGGCCACATCCACCGCATATGGAGGTTCCCAGGCCAGGGGTCGAATTGGAGCTGTAGCTGCCAGCCTACATACACCACAGCCACAACAACACCAGATCCAAGTCATGTCTGCAACCTACACCACAGCTCATGGTAGTGCTGGATCCTTTAACCCACTGAGCAAGACCAGGGATCGAACCTGTATCCTCATGGATGCTAGTCAGATTTGTTTCTGCTGAGCCATGACGGGAACGCCTATAATTTTATATTGTATCTTTCAAATAAGTTTCTATCTCATTACATAGGTTATATTATATATATTAAAGGTAGTATACATATGCATATAGATACATGTGTATACATATGCTCTATATACATATATGTGTGTATGTGTGTGTGTGTGTAATACATATATATGCATATATAGATGGATAGATATGTATATTCCCTATTGGTGCTGTTCCTGTAGAAGAAGCCTATATTAGTAGAAGATTAATATAACCACCTTGCAGATTCAAGGGGAACAGTGAGCCTCCTCACAGATCCAAGCCAGGCTGGACTGGGACCAAGCCAGGCTGGAATGGGAGGGTCCCCCTACCCCCACCCCACCCCTGCCCCTAACAACATGGTGCCTGTGTCAAGAAAGGTGAGGGATTAAACTCAGACAGTGGTCCAGCCAGACACACGGTCAAGCAAGGTGCTTCAGTTCCTCTCCTGCTTGCTGGTTCCTTGTCCTAGCCATCCTGAGAGTGGGGGGTCCCACTTCTGGGACTTGCTTTGTGACAAGAATTAACACACCATATTGCTGTCCCCCTCTCCAAGCCACTCAGAGGCAGCAAACTGCAAATTAAAAGTATCACTTGAAAGATAGCCCTTATTTCAAAAACTGCACATGTTAACAAACCCTAATGTCTTCTAACCCCTGCCAGGAGAAGGGGATCTGATAAAACATGCACAACCACATCTCTTACTGTGCTAATTCTCTCATTTCAGAAGCAAAGAGGCAGGCTGAAACAATTCTGGTTTCCTCTAAAGGGAACTCCAAGCCTAGTATAGCTGTCAAGACAATATAGTTCATGTATTTAAACAGTTTAATTCCTTGTACAGACATCCAAGGAGCTAGAAGTGGGTGGAGGGCGGGGGACGGGTTTAGATTCTCTCTGGTCCCTTCTCCCCCAACCTCTCCTCCTTGACTTTCTCCTCTTCTATTTTTTTCCTGTGTTCCTTCTTGTATTCTTCTCTCTGCATCTCCAAGAGTCTAATTTGTGGAAAGGCAGAAAGTACACGTTGTACTGCTCTCAGACTCTTGAGCTGCCAGATCTGATTTCCCTGGTAGATGTGGTAGATTGAGGAAAGAACAACTGTGGCTGAAGATTAGATTTATTTTCTCAGCGTGTTCCAACCCCTGACACGGTACGCAGCAGTCCAGGGCTGGCCTACTGTCTCTAGCTGGATGGAGGCAATTTTGTTGGCTCCCAGAGTGAGGAGACAGAATTTCTCAGAGTCAGATTGGACCCTCCCTGCTGGCTTGTCAGCTCTTCCAGCATTTCTCACCACAAGTCTCGATGTCCTTGAAGAAAACATAGGCAAGAAGGCAGTGGTGTATCTTTGGGAGGCAGAATGTGCTGGACAGAGCATATAAAGACTTTGACTAAATACATTGGTTTTCTCTAATTCCTGACTCCACAGATAGATTTCACTGGCCAAAGGGTTTTATAAGGAGACATAATAATTACTCTACTGAGGAGTTTCTTTGCAAAGGTACTGTCTTCACCCTCCATTCCCATCACTTTGCTCTTTAAGAATAATTATATGTTTGGCATTCATTAACACTTTAGTGTCCCATGTCACAAAAATGTCTTTAGGGCTAGAAGGAAAGCAGAAGGTGGAATGGAGGAAACAAGGGCACATTTTGTGCCAAGTGAAGTGGAAAGGAGAGAGAACCAGATTTTTTACCATTTGCCTTTGTCAGGCATTGCACAGGGCAGAGGGTGGCATGTGACAAAATTAATTTTAAAGAAACGTTTTAAAAAGGATATCTCCAGAGTTTCCATTCTGGCTCAGTGGAAACGTACCGAACAAGTATCCATGAGGATGTGGGTTCGATCCCTGGCCTCCATCGGTGGATTAAGGATCTGGCATTGCCATGAGCTGTGGTGTAGGTCTCAGAAACGGCTCTGATCTGGTCTTGGCATGGTGTGGTGCAGGCCGGCAGCTATAGCTCTAATTAGACCCCTAGCTTAGGAACTTCCATATGCCTCAATGTGCCCCTCCCCCACAAAAAAAGGATATCTCCTCTAAAAGACACTGAATGTCAAACAGATTTTTTAAAGAAAAGAAAAGAAATTAAAAGGGCAAAAGTGGAGTTCCCACTGTGGTACAGCAGATTAAGGATCTGGCATTGTCTTTGCAGCGGCTCAGGTCACAGCTGCAGCTGGAATTAATATGATCCCTGGCCCATGGGTGCAGCCAAACAAAAAAAGAAGGAGGGGACAAAAGCATCTGCTCCTCAATATGTTTTCTTGCTAAAATCACCCCATATTTTGCCTTGCTTATCCTCAAGTCTTATAACATCTTAGCCTTTTGGAAAATCTGAGTTGTTCCCTTTCTGCACCACTCTGCTCCTTCCCAGTGTGGAGCAGAAGGTGTAGCCCCACTCACAGAGCTTCTTCAACACACGTTCCTGCCTCTGAATTTGGAGTAGCTTTGCCTTCTGCCAAGGTTAAACAGATTTTGGATCCAGATACTGTATCCAAGAATTATACCTGATCACCAACTCCATGGCCCACTTGATCTGATTTGACACACATCCAAAGGCTGAGGACTCTGAAATAAAGGACACAGTCCAGAGTCTTAAATACCAAATGCTGTAGCCTGTAAATGGACAAAATTATATTGGCTTCAGCATCTCACTTTACAAGGTGAACACACCTTCCCCAAAGACACAAGTCTTTTTATGTACTTTTCCACTATTATTTTCTGCATGAGGTTCAAACCTAATTTGAGATGCCCGGATTTCTATTCAGTGTCCATCTTTAAACAATCAAATATCCATTAGAAAATTCTACCGTTGCTCCCAAGAGACTGGAATGGAAACGGATAAATGAACTTTTAAAGATAACTGGCCTCCAAAATGCCCTCCTGTCTCCCCTCTACTTCTTGACAACCCCTCCCAGAATCACATGGTAAAACAACTTGGGATTCTTTGGGTTCAGGATGTGTGGCACAGGGCCAGTCCGTGGAAACTCATTTCTTAACAACAGAGGTGTCTTGCCACTTGGCTGCAGCATCTTGGTAGAAATTTACTAGTTCTGCTGGAATGACTGCTTCTGACTTTTCTGCTGGATTCCCCCTCATCCAAGTTCTGCTGCACTCCACTGTCCCTGCTCGTTCTTGGACAGTTCAAAACATGTATTTGAAACCTCAAATCAAAAGATTTCCTCATAGTTTCTTTATCATAGGATACATTTTCCCTCATGTCCTTGCTTAAGGTGATGAAGTGAATTGTTCACAGTCTGTCTTTAGGAAACCCTCAGGACATCTAATTCTTTCACTTAACAAATACTTGTTGATCGCTAGTAATTGAGGCGTTAGTCCAGTTGCTGAAGGTATAGCAGCGTAAAAGCAAATAATACCGTTGCCATTAAAGAGTATTCTAGCAGAGGGAGTCAGAAAATACACCAGCAAATGAGGAAACACACAATAACTTCAGACTATTCAAAGTGCTGGACCTGGATTTCCCATCGTGGCGCAGTGGTTAATGAATCCGACTAGGAACCATGAGGTTGAGGGTTCGATCCCTGGCTTTGTTCAGTGGGTTAAGGATCCGGCGTTGTCGTGAACTGTGGTGTAGGTCACAGATGTGGCTTGGATCCTACGTTGCTGTGGCTGTGGCGAAGGCCAGTGGCTATAGCTCCGATTAGACGCCTAGCCTGGGAACCTCCACATGCCGTGGGTGCGGCCCTAAAATGACAAAAGGCAAAGTGCTGGACCTAAAATGAACAGAGTTCAATATTAAAAAATGGTGGGAAAAAAAAGTATTTGCCCTAAGAGAGCATAACAAGTTTTCACTGTGGTGCAACAGGATCTGCGGCATCTCTGCAGCGCTGCACAGCAGGTTCAGTTCCCAGGCTGGCACAACAGGTTAGGGATCCAGCGTTGCCGCAGCTGTGAATAGGACACAACTGTGATTCAGATCTGATCCCCGTTCCAGAAACTCCATATGCCATGGGGTGACCAAAAAAGAAAAAAAGATGGAGAGAGAAAGAGAGAGAGAACAGAGGGTTCCCATTTTAAATCTGGTAGTGGAAGAAGCCCTCTCCGGAAAGGTAAATTTTTAGCTGAGATATTAAAAATATAAGTCAGTACGTCCTGCAATGGCCAGGGGAAGAAAACATGAGACAAGTGGTACAACAAATTCAAAGGACAAATGGATGAAGCTAAGAAAGACTGAATAGAGTCAGGGCAGAGAGTTGGCTTCTCTGGCTAAAACAGTATGAGCTACAAGAACACACAGATAGACAGGAGTTAGATCCTATAAGACTTTGTTTAGACTTTACTCTAAACATAATGTGAAAATATTTTAACAGGTGTATAACCACCAGCACATTCCCATGATAAACTACAAATAAGACCTCAAATTTATGTGCCTAGAGCAAGGTTCTGGTGAGCCCCCATTACACAGTTCTGACTTCATTTCCAGAAGCCAGACCTCCCACTGAAATCAACAAAAGAGACATAAAAGGGAGAGGGGGGTGTGAGATATATTTATCATTTTCCATTTAGCCTGTTTAATCAGAATGCCCAATGTGGGCCCGACATCTCTAAAAAGACATCATTTTTTAGTGCTGAATATCATAGACTATCTCCTTAACCTTGGCCAATGTGGACTGCTTTAGGGTATGTGTTATTGGATAACTCTGTCAATGATAATTTTTTCAAACTTGCCATTTAATTAGCAGGGAAGAAGCCAGCATTTGCAGTGAGAGAATAAAGGAATCCAATAAAAGCTCATGATGACCATAATAGGAGACGGCTGTTCCCAAGTGCACCCCATTCTAAGTCTAGCTATTGGCAGGCTTTCAAGCAACTGGTTTGCAAGAGGAAACACACCTCTGCTGGACACATGGAGGATGGACCAGCTGTAGAGGAAGGGGAGGAGATGAAATTTGCAGTGAGAATATTCTGAACTTTTACTAACACTTGAATGGATAAGCAATGAGACCCCACTCTATAGCACAGGGAACAATATTCAGTTTCTTGAAATAGACCATGATGGAAGATAATATGAGAAAAAGAGGGGAAAAAAAGAATACTTTGAACTTTTATTGTCATTCTACCAGCAGCTACTTCCCAGATGGTTCCAGTGATATATGGAAACTAAGTAACACAGGAATTGAGTTTGGGCTTGGGGGTTCAGACAGAGCCAAGTTTACACCCTCACTCCCCCTGCACTTGCTAACGATGTGCCCTTCTCACCTTAGTCATTTCCCTATCTCAGCAGATGCACCTCTCAGCTTCCAGGTGGTTGGATTTATCCTCAAAGCCTCAACAACTCTCTACATTCCACAAGCAATCTGTCAGTAAATCCTATTGTGGGTACCTTTAAAATATACACAGTGGAGTTCCTGTCATGGCTTAGTGGTAGTGAACCTGACTAGTATCCATGAAAACATGGGTTCGATCTCTGACCCCACTCAGTGGGTTAAGGATCTGGCATTTCCGTGAGCTGCGGTGTAGGTTGGCCACTGCAGGTCTTATTCAGCTCCTAGCCTGGGTTATATGCCATGGGTGCACTCCCCACCCAAAAAATTATACATAGTACCCAAATACATCCCGCCACCTCCACTGCTGCTACCTTATTCCAAGCCGCCAACATCTCCTGCTAGATTTGTGCAACAATTTCCTATCTGGCCTCCCTCCTAGGCTTTTCTAAACACTGCAGCTAGGACAACCTGTTAAAAAGAAGGTCACGGAGGTATAAATTAATTCACTCCTCTGTGAGTGTTGCTGGATTTATGGACTCACTTTCAAAAAAAATAGAGTAGAGAAATGGACAAATCATAACTTCACAATGGAAAAATCTAGCAGGTACCACCTTAACTGGGGGATCAGAGCTTACATCACCAAGTGGTAAGTCATGCGGCCATCACCTACCCTCTGATATTTTATGATGTGAAGGGACACTTTACTTCTATGGCATTCTTTCTCCCAAGTCATGATCATGAGAAAACACTGGACAATCCCAAGTTGAAGGACATTTAAAAAAAAAAAATGGTCACCACTCTTCAAAAGTCTCAAGGTCAAGTGTATCTGTGTCTTGGTACTGACAAATGTACCTTTGTTATGTAAGACATTAGCATTGGGCGGAATGAGGAGAATGGCATATGGGAATACCATGTGCTATCTTGGCAACTTTTCCATGATTTTTAATAATTTTTAAAAATTTAAAATATATTTTTTTAAAAAATAAGTCAGATTTTTGTTCCTCTACTCAAAACTCTCAAAAGCCTTCTTATCTTACTTAGAGAATTATCCAGCTCCCCATCATCTCTCTGACCTCACGAGTTCATTCTCATCATACTAGTCCCCGAATGTTCTGCAAACGCTCCTGACATACTCCCAACTTTGTGCCTTTATATGCCTTGGGTGTACCCCCCCCAAAAAAAATATACACAGTATATCCCACCACTTCCACTGCTGCTACCTTATTCCAAGCCACTAGCATCTCCTGCTAGATTTGTGTAATAGTTTCCTAACTGGTCTCCTTCCCAGTGCTTTTTCCACTTCCTGAAATGCTCTTCCTCCAGATGTTTGCATGATTGGCTGCCTGAGTTTCTCAAGGTCTCTATTCAAATGTCATTGACACTTTCCTGACCACCCACCTAAAATTGTTATCTCCCTCTTATGTTTTCTAAGATGCATTTCTACATGGTTGTTCTCCTTAACACTTACTACATTTATCATACCATGTATTTTATTTATTTTGTTTGTCTTTTGCCTCTCCTACGAAAATGTAAGCTCCAAGAGGCAGAGAGGTCCAACTGCTTTATTCAAGGCTATATATCCATTTCTTGTCCAGTATCTTCCCATATATCATATTATGATACTCCATAAATATTTTTTAATAATTAAAGTGACCTTGGGTATTTACTTAACCCCAAGTCTGTTTTCACATGTGTAAAGGTAGGATAATAATAATTCCTGTATAATGAGTTTCTTATAAAGCTAAAATGTGATCAAGTATGTAGTGTTTCATACAATGCTTAGCATGGAAAATATCTAAGAAATTGTTTATTAACACTAGTTACATAGCATAGAGAACTCTACCCAATATTCTGTGATAATCTATGTAGGAGAAGAATCTGAAAGAGGAGGGATACGTGTACATGTATAACTGAATCACTTTTTTGTACAGTAGAAATTATCACTACCTTGTAAATCAACTGTACCTCAATAAAACTTTAAAAAATGGGGAAAAAAACACTAGTTACTTTTCCATTACTATTATTTCTTCTATCACTAATTACTATTTCCATTTTGATTTTTCCCAAGTACTTTGAATTAGGAATGTCCTGGAAGATTGTTACATGTGTTTAACCCTTCATGCACACAGGTCCCTGCCTGTGGGAAAAACCTATAGCTTCTTTCTCACATTGAAATAAATGACTTTCTGTCTATTTCTCTGAGAAAAGAAAAAGTTTACTTTTTTTGTTTTTTTTTTTTGCTTGCTTAAATTTTTTTTTAAATGTTGATGTAAAGGGCTGAGAAACACAAGTTCTAAGTCGAGACCTTAGATTTTGTTTCTGAGTCTAAAAGGAGTTTGAGTCATCCTTCACAGAGTGTGCTTCCCTAGGAAATCTCTGGGTTCCTTTTCAAAATGGCAATGATAATACCCTCTCTGATTTCTGGAAATGAATTCAAACTTGTTTGTGTCTTTCCATACCTGTTTCACACCTAACTGTATATTAGGCACTCTCTAGCTTGGAGTGGCTTATAATCCAATTTAGGACCATACAGTGGTGAAAAAGAGAATAAATTTCATGTTATCACACAAACAAGATATGACACAGACTTTATGCTTTTTCCTGAGAAAAGACAAGAGAAGAAAATTGTCATCATGAGAGTCAGAAAACCTTTGTGAATGTGAGTTGCTTTTAGGTCCTTGG
This sequence comes from Catagonus wagneri, assembly GCA_004024745.2. Taxonomy (NCBI): domain Eukaryota; kingdom Metazoa; phylum Chordata; class Mammalia; order Artiodactyla; family Tayassuidae; genus Catagonus; species Catagonus wagneri. The sequence continues at coordinate 13,392,096 of PVHT020000140.1, forward strand.
AAAATAGACCTGTGTGAAATGATGCTTTCCATCTCTCTTCTTAGCCCTCAATAATGATGATAATAATAAAGGTGTTTATTAGCAGTATTCTTATTATTAAAAGGCCAGGGGTATAGATAAAATGTATCCTTATATAATATTTGTTATTAGTCACAAAATGAGTATAGCATTCTTTTTTTTTTAGTAGTAGTAGCATTTTATTGCTATTATTATTTTATTATTAAAAAACTCTACACAAGACTCTTGGCTGAGTACATTGCATGTCATGTTCTCATTTAATACTCACAACCAGATTATGAGACAGGTACTATTGTTATCCCCTTTTTAAGATAAAGAAACTGAAGTTCAGCAAGCTGATGTTTGTGCCCAACAGAAGTCCTAGGAGATGGGAGAGATGGAACTGGACCCTGGATCTACTAGGACCCCAAACCTTCATTCCATCCCTTCCCCTGTGTTGGAAGGTCTGAAGCTTGGAGCACAACTATTTATACATGCTAATTGGGCTTAGGTTTACATTTATTCTGCTGAGGTCACAAATCTTATTGTCCAAGCACACACGTCAAATCTGATCAGGAACAACTGGAGCTTGGAATTGAATTTCCTGTGCTCTTTTGCCCTCAACAGCTTGCAGGTTAAAGCTAAACGTATGTGTTATCCATCTTTGCAGCTGGGCTCCAGGAACATTTATTGGCCATAAAGTTAAATAGCACAGAAGACGTTCTTGTCCAAACCAGACTCTTTTGTCTTCTTTTGTCAGACTCATGGTGACATTCGGGGGAACTGTGCACCAAGAAATTTGAAGGTCTCTTTCCAGAGATTGTCTCTAGGGATGAAGAAAGAGATGGCTAGACAGAAGGGTTATCTTATAACTTTGAGAGTCCCCTTCCTTTTCTGAAAGAAGAGACTAAGAAATATAGTGAAATTAATGGGATGATAGACAACAAACACAACCAGATTTATGTTGCATAAATGAATGTGGGTCCAGAGTTTCCAGCTTGCTCTTGCAAAAGGGCAATGGTGATCCACAGCTCAGAGTGCTAGGTGATTGCTAGCAGGGCCGCAAGAGACCTTGGGCAGGGTCAAGAGTGAATTGCGGCCGTAAAAGACTCTATGTGTGCTTAGCACCAACGATGGTAGGACCATAAACCCAGACACTCTGGTCCACAGTCACTCCCACACTTTGTGAACATGGATTTCATGCCGCTTGATTCTATACTTAAAGAGAGGACAAAAATGAAGAAGAAGCCATAGTAAGCACAACAACAGAAACAGTAATTACTAGATCATTCAGTACACTATTACACGTCATAAGGACAACAGAGAAGACAGAATTAAACCAATTGGTTTCTATCTTTTCTATCAAGTTTAATTATTTAAAAACTAGAGATGGTAGAGGAAGAGACCAAGACTGTGAAGGAATTATACTCCAAGCTAGAATAATGCCTCATAACAGGATGGAAGTTGGTCTCCTGTCCCAGAGGAACCTACCAGGGTTGAGGTGAGGTCACAGAAATGCTGTTGGTTACCTCTGCTGACACTGAACTCTGGCATCAATTCCGTGTTGCTTGTTTATCACTGTAAGTTTTGTCCTAATTTTCAGTATGAAAAGTAAAGACCTAGAAATGTTACTTTATTACTCTATTTTCAGAAATAATATGATATTTGCTGGTGGACAAGTGTGAGAACAGAAGGAGTATATGCTGTTTTATAGGAATCATCACCCATTTTCATAAGCATAACCTGTACCAGCCCTGCCATTCCCTTCGCATGGTTGTGGTGGAATTATTACAAAATGGGGACTGGATTGCTGTGTTTAGATACAAATGTCATGCTGGCATGCTGGATGAGCATTTCCAGAGTCTCTGGAAATGATTTTGTGGAAAAGAAAGAAAAGCACTTGTGAATGATAAATCACTAAGTTAAATTTATTAGCAGACAAATGTCAGCCTGAAATGCCTGGTTCCGACCTTTGTCTTAGTGGGCTCAATATGCTCTTTTTTTTTAATCAATGGATTTGAAAAACTTATTTTTTGTCTAATTTGCAGTTGAGAAAAAGCTGAAAGTCAAATGAATATAAAGTATGGAGAAAAAGTTTCAGAAAAGACCAACATGTTTGTAAAGTAAAATCATGAATTAAAAAGCAATCTTTGAGCTAAGAAACATGCTTATAAGAAATACAACAGGAAAAACATATTCCTAATATGTAAAGTTTTCCTTTAGAAAAATACTAAAACTCCAATAAATGCAATTGTAAAAATCCCAAAATAAAAAAGGCAACAAAAATTTTAACAAATATGTTCAACCACACTAACAAAACTGTGAAAACAGAAACTTACTCCATTTACCTCTTAAAATAGCAAATCTCAAAAAATTCATGTTAGTCAGAAGGGTTGGGGAGAGGAGAGGCAAAGTAGGTGAAGAGGATTAAGAGGTACAAATTACTAGGTATAAAATAAGTAAGTTAAAAGGATGTAATGTACAATCACTAGAGTACAGGGAATAGAGTCAATATTTTATAATAGAGTCAACATTTTATAATAACTTTGCATGGAGTGTCAGCTATACAAATATAGAATCACTACATTGTACACCTGAAATGAATATAATATCGAGTCCACTACTCTTCAATTAGAAAAATAAAAATTAAAAGAATAGTAAGACTCAGAGGAATGTTGATGTTAAACTTTAAGGTTAAATTTATGGTAAAGAAATTTAGCAATCCCTACTGGGAGCCTTGAGCCACTCCACCCTTATCCTTTAACACATTTGCTATTTCTAGGAATCATTCCTAAAGGTGAAGCTGGAAACAGAGGAAGAGATGTGGTAGAGGAAGAAGGAAAAGACAAGAGAGAGGGTGAGGGAAAACAAGGAAAAAAACGCATCCTCAAATTTAGAAGAATGGTCAATTAATTATTAAATTTTCATTAAAAAGAACTTTATATATCACTACAAAGCCAGTGCCTTGAAATAGGTTAAATGACTTAAGGAAATGCTATGATAAAGCATTATTTTAATCCTAGTGCCACATTTCACATTAATCTGTACTAAATATCAATTGTACGAATATCAGGTAGAAAAGTTATGATTTAGCAAATATTTATAAGAAACACAAAAAAAAATGCATTCCCTCCACTAGACTGTGAGCAGCTTTCCAAGAAAGTGCCACATCTTTTCAGCACAGTATCTGGAATACAAAGAAAGCATTAGCACATGTGTGTAGAATAAATGATTACAAAATTAGAATGCAGCTTAGCCCAGGTTTCCTAGAAGACAGGCCTCAAGACAAAGCTTATAATATTTCTGTTTCTTGACCAGCAAGATTGAAGAAAGTGGGGATGTGAGACAGGGAAGGAGAGAAAGCACAGAAAAAGCTTATGTGTATCATGTTGTCCACAATATCACAAGAAAACAGATGACTTTTCGTTCACAAAGAATATCTCTATAAATTTTGGACTGAATGCACCTTATAACAATACATCAGGAGAAAGGGGGAAAGTTCTACCGGCTGCTTTCTATCTCCTGTCTGTTATTGGTCAAACTTTATTCCATGGATGTTAACACCTTCATATATTTGTCTCTGCCTCCCGGCCCTTCCAGCAGCTGCTGGAGAAGCGAGGTCTCACATCCCGTGGCACTTCATCTGAGTCCAAGGGGGTGAGTTGAATCAGAGTCTCTGTTGCTCCATCTGGGTTGAGTCTGGGTACTGGAGGGGCTGAGTCTTCTGTCATAGTGGGAACAGTGGAGGCACTACTGGAGAGCACCATGAACTAGGAGAGGCTGAGACAGCTAGAAATGTTATGAGATTAATAATTGCATCAAGACTCCATAGAACATGTGGCAGAGTGACCAGGAAGCAGAAGGAGCCTCGCAAAATTGGAAAGGTAGGTAACTCGAGGGTGATATAATTTGTGACATTATTTTGATATCACAAACCTAATATATTTAACTGTGCTTGTAGAAATTCTATGTCCTGGACAAATCACATAATCATCCCTCTGTGACTCATTAAAGTAAAACCACGGATGGGGTATTGTGTTCGGTCCCAACTGTCTTCACATAAGGGGAGCAAGGAGCACAAGACAGGAACATAAAAAGATAAAGAACCATAATGAGGAAGAGTCTGGAAAAACATGCTACTTTAGGAACTGTTGAAGTCCAAGAAGAAGAAGGTGGGGGGTGAGGGGGAGACCGAAGAAGAATTAATGAACTAAATTCTTACCAGCTGTTCTATTACAAGGCCATTTAGATAGTCAACTGAGAGGTATGGAATTATGAATCTAAAGACTGGCTAATTAAGCACAAATAAAATAATAACTGAAATTTTGTACCCTTTGACAACCACCTTCCCATTTCCCTCCATCTCCCAGCCTCTGGCAATCACCATTCTACCCTCTGAATTTATGAGTTCAGCGTGTGAGATGATGGTTAATCAGCTTGTGATAATCACTTCACAATGTGTACATAGAGAAAAACATCACATTGTACAACTTAACACTTTTAAAAAAATATTCTTTTCTGTCATGGTTTTTCATAGGGTATTTACCGCAGTTCTCTATGTTATACAGTAGGACTTGTTGGTTCTCCATTCTGTAAATAATAGCTTACATCTGCTAAACCCAACCTATTACTCCATATCTTTCCCCAATCCCCTCTCCTTTGGAACTCACAAATCTGTTCTCTGTGTACATAAATCTCTTTCTGTTTCATAGACAGATTCATCTGTGTCATGTTTTTTTTTTTTTTTTTTTTTGACCATGCCTACAGCAGATGGAAGTTCCTGGGCCACGGATCAAACCTATGCCACAGAATTGACTACACTGGATCCTTAACCTGCTGGGCCACCAAGGAATTCTCACCTTTTTGATCAAAAAAATACAAATAGTATCAACAGACTATGTCTCTTATTCAGAGATACTAATAACATTTTTTATTGCTGTCAGTTATTTAGCAACAGTTACCTCTGACAACATATATTGACAATTCCTGAAAGAAGACACAAATAGTGAAGTAATAAAAATAAAAACATATAATGATAATAATTATAATTAAATAATATGATTGTTTTGCACACATAGTGTTCTAGAGATATAAGATATTTATATCCTATATTTTTTTGGTTTTCACAACAGTCTTGTCTTAAGCAGAAGAGCTAAATCTTGGGATGACATAAGAAGAGTGATTCTGGATTACAGGATTGCAAAAAAGACCACAGTCTCGAGAATGAGAAAACTGTAGTAATGACTCGCTTTGTGCTGAGCTTAGAGGTAGTGATTTCTTTATCCTTGGGTTAAGGGTGAGAACCTCAAATCATCCATTTCCTGCACTGCCCTCACAGGCCGTCGACTGAAATGCCCATGTTCAACTCCAACTAGTCATTTCTTATGCTTCTAAGGGCCATCAGTCATTTCTGATAGGACAGTTTCTACAGTTCCATTCAGGTACTGTTCATCCCTCTGTCTGAACCATTTTTCTGGCCCCATCAAGACTGGATTGCTCCTCTTTCGGTGACTGATCTCCAGAGCTTAGCATCTTATCCACCTCTCATCTAATGCTTTGGGAGAAATTTTTCCAAATCTGCCTTACCCCAAATTCATGAGGTGTGGTACTAGCCAGTATGGCCTCAGACTTGAATTATTCAAATTGAGCCAACTACTTTACCTTTTTAAAAACCATTTATTAAAGTATAGTTGATTTACAATGTTGTGCCAATTTCTGATGTATGGCAAAGTGGCCCAGCCATATGTATATATACCTTTTTTTTTTTTCTCATACTATCTTCCATTATGTTCCATCACAAGAGATTAGAGATAGTTCCCTGTGCTATACAGTGGGACCTCATTGCTTATCCATTCTAAATGTTGTAATTTGCATCTACTAACCCCAAACTCCCAGTCCTTCCCTCTCCCTCCCCCCCTCCCCCTTGGCAACCACAAGTCTGTTCTCTATGTCTTTGAGTCTGTTTCTGTTCTGTAGATATGTTCATTTGTGTCATATTTTAGGTTCTACATATGAGTGATATCATATGATATTTGTCTTCCTCTTTCTGACTTACTTCACTTAGTATGAGAATCTCTAGTTGCATCCATGTTGCTCCAGGTGGCATTATTTCATTCTTTTTTTATGGCTGAGTAGTATTCCATTGAAATACCACCTCAACTGGTCAGAATAGCCATCATCAATAAGTCTACAAACAACAAATGCTGGAGAGGGTGTGGAGAAAAGGGAACCCTCCTACACTGTTGGTGGGAATATAAATTGGTACAACCACTATTGAAAGCAGTAGGGAGGTTCCTCAGAAAACTAAATATACAACAACCATATGATCCAGCAATCCTACTCTTGGGCATATATCCAGATAAAACTTTCATTCAAAAAGATACATGCACCCCGATGTTCACTGCAGTGCTATTCACAATAACCAGGACTATTTGCAATAACCGTTTAGGTTGGAAATAACCTCAATGTACATTGACAGATGAATGGATTGAGAAGATGTGATACATATACTCAGTGCCACACTGCTTAGCCTTTTTTTTTTAAGTGATACATGATTATAATGACTGAAGATCACTCAACCCACCATGATGAGAATTTCACAAGACATATCATCTCCAAGATACTATGTGCTCTAAGCTGAGAAATAATTGTCTTTAAATACTCTATTCTGATGCCACTACTCAGACAAAACCTCTTATAGGACCCCGTTTCCTGCAGAATCACAGCTCAAATCCTGGACCTGGCAGTCTCAACCCTCCACTATTTGATCCCTGGCTTCCTTACTCTTGCTCCTTCATCTGTATCTTCCACATCACCCAAATTGAATATGTCCTCTATCATTAGGTTAGACCCTCCATCTCTGTGCCTTTATTTGTGCCCTCCCTCTTTCCCATGATGCTGTCTACTTCTCATGTCATTCTAAATTCTCCCAATCCTTCAGTTATCACTGAGTCAAACCTCCTCCAGACATCACCCCTCGATTCCTTTACCCCACAGTGACTTCTCTCTCTTTAGAGATGTTACAAATTTATTTGGGGCAGGAGGAATTCTTATAATAAAATGTTCAAGTTCTGCTTTGTTTAGCAAAGTAACTTTTCATGTATACATGTTTCATTTTTGTCCACTAGATTAAATATATGTTAATATGTTATATATATAAATATATATTATATGTATATATGTTTCCTTATAATCTTTAGAAAGTCTAGTGTGTATTTATTTGTTACATAGTTAAACTTAGAATTACTCCAGTGTTTGCTTATCATTTATGCCAAAGTTTACACATATATTCATATTTGCAATATGAATTTGCATATATATATATATATGAATTATATTTAAAAGTGGAATAATGGTGGTCTTTGGGAATGAGAAAGAGAGAAAAAAATTCCTGAAAAATTATTTACCAAATAAGCGAGGTCTCAATTATTTCCTCCATACTATATCATTTAATTTAACCCCCAGGCTAAACCATAAGATTTAAGTATTAACCTCTTCCATTCTTCATTTCCTCATCTGTAAAATAAAGGTAAGCAACTTGTCTATCATTACACAGCCAGTACATAATGGGGCAAATATTCAAAACAACTTACAGTTGAAAGATCACTTTTCTTTCCATTATTTCATGCTGACTCCCATAGGGATTAGGAAATCGAAATTCTAAACCTACCCTTGGCCACCAAACTTCTGGGTCACCTAGGTTAAGTCACTTCACATCCATGACCCACAGTTCCTGAGTTATAAAACAAGAAAGGGTAGGTTACAATAATGGCTTTAAAATTCTTTTGGACATGACCAACAGTAAGATATAGCACTTTAAACTACATATACATGCATATGCACAAAAACATTTACATCCACAAATTGCAAACATTTTTCTTTATTTTTACTCTATTAATGGAATCTATTTTCTGTTTTATTCTTTTCTTAATTCAATTTCATTTCACTTTTTCAAAGTAATCCACTAAATTGTTTTCCCAACCACATCAGAACCTAACCCTAAAATAGAAGACTCTGAAATTCCTTTTTGCTGTATAGCCTAGACTCTGACTTGCAGCTGAGTTGGAGCTGCAGGGTAGAAGCCAAGCCCAAGGACTCAATCTGCCTTCACTTACCTATAAAAGTACAGGTCAGCTACCTGACTAAGCCTCAGGCCATGAGCTTTTATGCAAGTTCAACCGCCAGCATGTCCTGTGAGCTAGGGCATACTACTTGCATCTAAACCTTTATCTATGAATTGAGAAGAGTTAAAACTCTCACTGACCTCACCGAATTGCCACAGGGAAAACTCAGAATGTCTGCAAAGCCCTTTGGAAATGCCAGGTGACCTCTTGGAAGTACCACTTTCAATGCAGCAAGAAATGTTCTACAGCAGAGACCATTATAAAAGTGATATAGAAAAAACACCATCCAGAGTGCATCAATTTCTGACCTCTGGATTTTGAAAAAAATCTGGGTAGATGTTTTTTATAGTGCACTGCTCCTCAAAAATACATGGTTCCTTTATACTAAATGGGAGAGGTAAAGAAATGAGGAGAGATGGTCCCTATTTCAGAAACCATTCACAGAACCTCATTAAAATATACTACTAAATCTATTATAAATTTTGACATTTATTCTAATATTTCACAGAAAAGTAAAGTAATTTATTCAGTTTAGTTCAGTTGATTGGCTCCAGAAGTGGGCTACAACTGAAGGTAGAATTTCTTCTTATGGATGGTATTTAAGTAAAGGTGGGTGACCATTTTGTTAAGATATAGTAAAGGGCAATGAAGCTTACAGTGGTGAGAGACTAGGTGTCCTTTAAGGTCACTGGTTCATTTAGCAAAAATGTATTTAGGGTTATCTATCTTATACTAATCACAATTATTATTCCCCTTATTACATGTGTATCCCTTGCCATGTGACTTTGTATCTATTTCCATCAAAGGGTAAAGTCTTCCCCTTTCCCACCTTCTTGAATCTGGGTGGGTCTTGTGACTGACTTTGACCAATAATATATGGTAGATGCAACCTTGTGCCACTTCCAAGCCTAGGCTTCAAGAAGCCTTCTTCTCTTGCAACCCTTTCCAGCTACCATGAGAGAAAGCCTGGCTCAGCCTCAATGATGAGTGATAATCACCTCCCAAAACATCAGCTAATCATCATCCAACCACAAGACATAAAAAATGACGCCATTCTAGACTAGACAGCCATCTGTCTTCGGAGCAGCCAGGTGACCACAAACACACAAACAAGACTCCCTGATATCAACAGAACTTTACCTATACCAGCAGGATTAACAGACTTTGTAGACTTATGTACAATTAGAAATAGCGTTGACCCTTGAACAACATGGGTTTGAACCGCATGGATTCACCTATACTCAGAATTTTTTCAGTAAATATATTGGATTTTTTTTTGGAGATTTGCAACAATTTGAAAAAGTTCACAGATGAAACAGCCTAGAAATATGGGAAAAATTAAGAAAGAGGTATAGAGATACAAATATGTAGCTGTTCATATGATACACAAACTCTGTGTAAATTATCAGTTTATATTATGAGCAAGGCTTCCATTCAAAGGTAGGCTATGTATACTGGAGTTTGGCACTTGCCATCTGCCTCTGCATGGATCAAGTCATGAGCCACTGCAGCTGCGGACCCACAGGACCCCCTGAGAATCGCTCAGGGTACGAGACCAGGAGTGAGATACTATGTTCTCTGGGAAAACTGGAGGAACCAGTCTTTAGAAGTTAGATATTTTAGAAGATTTTATGTGCCCAATTCTTACATCTCCTCCTACCTAGAAAAGAACTGCAATCCTTCATGGTGATGACTAGTAGCAACCGTCACGAAACCAGCAGCAAACATTTTAAAAATGTGTGCATGGCTGCATGCACCTCCTCCTTCATCTTATCACATATATCCTGATATTTCCTCTTTCCTCTCTGGGGTAGTATTTCAGATCTGTCTGAAATGTTGCATCCCAAGCTGCAATTACATCAACAAGACAAAAAGATGTCACAGTCATCTGTGAATGTAGCCACGTCCAAGGGCAAGCTGGTGAGCCATGAGAGAACTTGGAAAAGAAACAAAGAATACTGGCCCTGGTAGCTGAGGTGCATATCAAAAGAGTGATTCCAGTAAGCCCAGACTTTGCATCTTCCCATAGAAACATTCTAAAGTCCTTAACTTGGGATTTCAAGTTTTCTGTAAATTTTTTATTCCTACAAGCTTCCATTTATTGAAAAAATCTCCTATACAGCCTAGCGCCCCTCCTTGCCTCCTTGGAGTGGGTTTTCTCAGGGCTATCTGAGATGCTGCCTCCTGGGCTTACATCCTAATTTTGCCTCCAATAAAACTCAACGCTCAGCTTTCAGGTTTTGTAGTTTTTTTTTAAGTCAACAGCTATTAGTACTTACGTTTTGGGGGAGTCAAAAGTTATACCCAAATTTTCAACTGTGATAGAGATCAAGGGTCAATTGTACTTACTGTTTTTAAGCCACCGAGTTTTGGGGATTTTGATACACATCACTAGCTACCCAACCAGACACTGGGCTAGACAACATGGAACAAGATGGATGACCTTAACATTCCATTCTTATCCTAAGAGTAAATGATGCTTATAAAATCCCAGGACATACCACCTTTTTTTGTGCATAAGTACAACCAATGTGTGTATATTTCTGTATAAATTTAAAGGTATGTTTTTATTTATATAAAACTACATTTATATTTTTAATGAATTAGCTAGACAGAATACTCATGTATTTGTCCTACAGACCAAAGGACATGAGCACCTGTTGTGGAAATCCTTGCTCTGGATTACTTCAGACTTTCTATGTTTCTGCAGTTGACTCTGTGATCCCAGTACCTGGAAAGGCATAGCGCCATTCCCTGTCACTCCTCCCCATTCCCTGAGACCTGTAGCCTCGAAACCACACAGCTTCTCAGAATAACTTGGCCATCTGGGATGTTCTTCTTCCCCCAGCCCCCAAAATGCTGGATTCTGCCGAGCTTTGTCTCCACTTAAAAAGAACTGGTTTAGGTTTGTCATATGCACATTATTTCATATGGAGTGGAAGGTCAAGTTGGATCTGCCGTATAGCACAGGGAACTCTACCCGATATTCTGTGATAACCTATATGAGACAAGAATCTGAAAATAATGGGTATGTGTATACTTATAACTGAATCACTTTGTTGTACAGCAGAAACTATCACAGAGTTCTAGAAGAACTAGAAGCTCCAAAGTCTAGAAATCAACTAGACTCCAATAAAACTTAAAAAAAAAAAAAACTGGTGGATGTCCACACTGCCCTAGAGGGAGATTGGAGCCTGAGAGAAGCAGGTCAGTTGAGGACAGACACTTTGCGCTAGAGCCCAAGATGATGTATATTTGGCTCTGAATGGTGTAATTAAGAGTATGGCTTAGGATGCTAAGTCTTCCAAATCAAACTAGAAATTTGTTCTCTTTTTTATTTCAATAATATTCTCCCTATTTTCTGCCCAGACAGAAACATTAAAGAGTTCCCCCAAATGCGCTCTGTGCTGTGGCATCAGAAACAGAGCAGTTACAGGGAGACAGAGATGGAACTGATGTCCCTTGTGCTTTCCTACTCCAGGCACTCCAGGCAGGTCTGGGACTGCTCAGGCATCCCTTCTCTTTCTTGTTTTCTGGTTCCAGGTCTCCTAGCATAATCTTATCGTCTTGACACTCTCCAATACTGACTTTTTATGAAGCGATGAGGAATTAGATCAATTCTCACTTAGATATAGAAACAGTATCCATCGGTGAGTCTCCTTGCTGTGTCTAAATATGAAGAAATACTTAATATTTTCTGGAAGGAAGGAAGGAGGAAGAAACGGATAAGATGGACAAATAAACTCTTCAATTTAAGTGAATTCAAAGACACTTTACATTTCTCATATGCTCTGCAAAGGACAGAACTTGTATAATAAACTTGTTACCAGCCACCTTCCTGCCACTGCCTTTCATGAGTTTAGAAATCAGTCTACAATGATATCTTAAGTGTTAAAAGTTCAGGTATATGCAGTATTTTATGAACTAAATAGTTCTAAGCCCTTGAATAAAGGGATGAGAAGTCAAGAACTATTGACAGTTCATTCATTCAACAAATAATTATTAAATATCAGTCATATACAAGTACATTATAAGGGCTGTTCACTACAAAGAACAAAACTCTAGAGAGTGGGAAAAAAAGGACCCACTTGTCCTTCATTCTTTACCCTAGAAAGAGAGCTTTGGGACAAAGAATATTTATGACACAGAGCAGGAAAAAGCAGGAAATATATCCTTGGCTTAATAGAACCAGAATCTTAGTTTACAAGTGAAAATATTAACAATAACCATAATAAATACGTACATTGTAAAATTATATTACAAGCACTGCTCAAAGAAGCTATATTATTTTTGGAGCTCCCTGGTGGCTCAGTGGGTTAAGGATCTGACATTGTCACTTTAGCAGCTTGGATCGCTGCTGTGGTGAAGGTTTGGTCCCTGGTCCCAGAAGTTTGTATTCCAGGGGTGCAGCCAGAAAGAAAGGAAGGAAGAGAGAAAGAAAGAAAGAAAGAAAGAAAGAAAGAGAAAAGCTATATAATTTTTATTAAATTGACATCAGACCTTGTTCTAAATGCTTTCTGTAGATCATTCACATGATCATCACAATGAATATATGAAGTAGATCTTCATATCACACACACACACACATTATACACAAGAAACCAACGGGTGAAAAGGTTAGCAAATTTCCCGTGCTCACTTTTTCTGTGAATTTATGGATGGAGCCAGGCAGCCTGACCCCAGAGCTTGTGCTATACACTCTACTGGCTACAACATGCTGCCTCCATTCTAGCTCTACTTGATTCAAAGAGAAAGTAATAGGAGAAATATTACTTATATCATAAAGAGTGGGGTTTTAGGGGGAAAGTAATCCCCCTAATCCTATCCGTAGAGATGTGATTGACTTTAAAGAGTCTAGCGCAGAACCAGCAACAGCTTAGAGAAACAGACACTTTTGCTTCTCTACCCACAACCACATTCATAAAAACAGAGCTAATTCCCAATCTTCTCTTTCCTCCTTGCTCAGCTCAGGGAGGTTGCTGACAGGAAGAATGAGTAAAAAGAGTCATCGGGAGGGGGAGAAACATCACTGATGTTTTTAATGGATGTAATGTTTTGAAAGATGATTTCTTTTTCTACCCAAGATCTAGTTAGGATGTGACAGAGCTAGAAATTCTCAGGTGCTCATATCACTGCACTATTCTGCTCTACAGAGAAATTTAAGTAAGCTCCCTTTTCAGCCCAAGATTTGATGAGGAGGAGCAAGACACAAAGAGACAGGCATTAAGAGAAGAGTGCCTTGATTTTCCTACCTGTGACCTGGAACAGGAACAGGGCAGCAAGTAAGGGAGAACCATGCCAGCGAAGAGGAGGAAGGGTCTTTCTCCACCACCTGTTGGAGTTTCTTGTTGATCCTCACCTCAAAATCTCCACACACACCAACCCACGAATGTCTTCATCAGGGTGAAAGATACTGTGTAAAAGAAAGTTGAGAAAACAATCAAGACCTGAATCTAACTCGGCAGAATCTCCTTCAGCCCATGCATGGCATCAGTGGATTTCAGAACTTCCTCTGGAATGAATTCAAAGGTAGTGAGAAGGAGAACACACAGCTGCTGATGTCCAGAACTGATCCAGCATTCACAAACAGATCTCGATAATACTGCAAGCTGGTCAGATGCTCAGAGTCAAGCCAGTTTGTGCTACTTTGGGATACAGATGATCCCCCAGAGTATTAGATCAAGCGGGATGGCTCTGAGACTATGATAAAGCAAGGCAAAACAGAGGTCATTGTGCAGCACAAAACACCCAACATCACCCACCCTCTCAATAAATGAGTGACTGCTACTGTTTTACAATTACAGCTTTAATTCCCGCTATGGACTCTTCCCTATAGAGAAGGTTTCTTGAAATACTCAGTCATGGAATTGTCTTTGCTTGCTGACAACATCCAATGTAGGAGAAACCTCTGCTTCCTTAGATCCTTCTCCAAATTACCTAACCAGAGCCCAAATTCTTTCAAGCACCCTTTTACTGAGACACTCCATGGTTTCCTCACCACAATGAGAAATAATTCCAACTTGTTGATCTATAATTGTGTTCCTGCAGGTGTCTAGCTGAAAAAAACATTGATAGTAGGCAAGGATGGTTGGCAATATTTCCAGACAGTTGCCTTTTGTGGGGGTGAAGTGGTTCATTAATTAGCTTTTGCTGTATAACAAAAACAACAAAAAGTCAATGGCACAATATAATAAATATTTATTGCTCATGAATATGGCAATCATGTAGGCTGCTTATTTGAACTGCACTGGCTCAGATTTCTGGGGAAGCTGGATTTCTGGATGATCTAGGCTGGGCTGGGTTGGGCTTATTAGTCACTTCATCTCTGTCCCAAATATGTCTCATCTTCCAACATGATAGCTCTTCCATCATCTCACGGTGATGGCAGAGGCACGACAAAGCAAAAGGAAACCTGAACAGCCTCTTGAGGGTCTAGGCTAAGAACTGACACACCTTCACTCTGAACTTTTTGAATTGAAGAAAAGAACCTACATTTACAACAAGTATCCATTGCAAGTCACAAACCCAGATGGTTTGTGGGGAGGTGGAGGCATAGGGAATAGATTCTACCTCCTTAGTAAGAGCAACAAAAAAGCTGATGGCAAAGGGCATGGACAAAGGGAGAATTGAGGAATTGGAGCTATCATTTTGCAGCCTTCCACAGGTGAGCCGAATGATACCTATAACCAGACTTCCAGGGACCCATGATACCAGGAAAGCTGTGTTGAGTCCTGGACAGCCAGTAGTCCCCTTCCCCATGGGCCCTGAACTTAACAAGCTAAAAGTGACCAACCAGACTCTGACTTCCACCAGTCACAGGTTCCAATCGTGAATTCTGCAGGGCAAACAGTATCTGGAAGACAAGGAACGTGTCTCCATAATTCACTAAAGCCAGAAAATGCTTCTTCAAGCAACCAAGCCTTCTATTCCACCTGAAGTTTGGGTAAGTTTCTCCCCAAAATTTTAAGTACTCTCTCACTGTGAGGGTAGAGGAAACTGACAGACAAAAATATTTATTTTCCATAGAGAAATGGCATTACCTGAGGGGAAAATTTAAATGAATAGTCTGGACCAAGTATTATATAGGATTAATTTTTGTCCACCTTAACCAGCAGTGTGATATCAGGATTGGACTTGGAATAAGCAAAATAAGGAAAGCATTTCTCTGCACACCAGAGTTATGAGATGTGTAAATTTGCGACACTTAATAGATTCAGTAATGGAAAATGTGACTTTTTCATGAAGTCTAAAATGTTTGAACACGTCACCCACAAGGCTCTCTATCGCATTTTCTCCTATCTCTGGCCCAGAATATACTGATGGAGCATGATGAACAATGTTTTCTCCATCTGTCTAATTGGCGATATTCTCTTTAAACTCTGGGACCTGCCCTAATTTGTGGTGTTCTCTCTGTTTTATTTTTCAAATGAATTACTTTATAAATACTTCACAAGCTATTGTTTGAGTCCAATTAGATAGCAGATGTGAAAGTATTTTGAAAGTTCAAAATGTTAAAAAAAAAGGAAAGTTATTTGACATGCAGTTACAATAATAACAATCTGAGTGTGCTAATAGACATTTCTTTCTCATTATCGAGGTGACTGGCACAGTAGAAATAGCCCTAGATTGAGTGAGGAGTCTCATGTTCAAATTCCAGCTCTGACGCTACCTAACTGGTATGATGCTAAGCAAGACCCTCTCCCACTCCACACCTTCATATTCTCATTAGTAAGTGAGGAGGTAGGCCTCGAGGATTTCTAAGGCCCTTTTGAGCTCTAAACAGCTTTTCGGGTTGACATATTTTAGTTATTTGAAGAAGAAAAAAAGATTAACCTTATATCAATATGGAAGCCCCGTTAGAAGCCTGATTTTCAAGCAATGACAAAATAATCCTTATCTTAGAGTTAACTTCATTCCACCTACTTTGAATCTATTTGGAATTATCTAGAAGGAAAACTAATGAGGTGAACCTTACAGCTGCCCAAGTTTATTGTCTTAAAGATGATTCCAGGCTACAACACAGAGAGGGGGAACCCAGGCACAGACCCTGAGTGGAGGAGCCAGAATTGAAATTTCTGGTAGAGTAAAGCCGCTAGAAGAGAAGACGACACAGAGAGAGGATGTCAGAAATCTGCAGAGGTTAGTCCTGACCAGTTTGTGTGTATGAGTAAATAACTTAGGGATGAAAAAAGGACCATCAAGAAGGATTCAAATTATGCTGGGAGAAGGAAGCCAGACAAAAAAAAACAGAACATACAATGTAAATCCATTTACATGTCTATAAGGACACAAAACAGACCAGTAGCTTCATGGAAATAGAAGTGGGGTGGATGAAATAAATACAAAAGGGAATGAAAAAAAATTAAGAAGTGATGGATATTGCATTACATTGATTGCGATGATGGTTTCATGAAGTTAAACACATGTCAAAACTTATTAAATTGTACGCATAAATAAGCATGGTTTATTATACGTCAATTATGCCTCAAGAAAGTGGCTAATAAAAAATAATGTTACTTTATCTCTATATAATATAATTATGATGATGCTTTGCAAATTTCTAACTCTAATTCATACCTGTTGCTTATACAATAGGGACATGTACCCATCTGCTTACTCAACATCTGCATATGGAAGTCTAATTGATTCCTTAAAATTCAACTGTTCAAACTTAACTACTAATGATTCTCCCCCTCAAATATGTCTCATTCATATTTATCCTATTATGATGACTGGCAACTGGCAATCTTCAAAACGTTGACCAAATCATCATTTTTCTGTTGTGTTTTCCCTTATTGAAAGTCCATAGCCAATCTATCAGCAACTCTCCTTACCCCACCTTTAAAAAATACCCCAAGTCTGCCCACACTTACTGATGTCACCTTGGTGCAAGCCACCATCGTTATTGCGATTACCACCTAACTGGTTTCACCTCTGCCGTTACCCTCCTATACTCTGTTCACATCACTGAAGCACACTTTTTATAGAATGTCAGGTTTTTTCCATCCCTCTTCTCAAAATACCTCCAATAGACTTCTCTCTTGCCAAGACTGGAGAAGCAGAGCACTTACAATGGCCTAGAAGTTCCTACATGATCTTCCCTATTTGAATTTCTCTCTGGATTCATCTCTTTTTATTTTTTCCCAAATCATTTTACTCCAGCCACAATGTTCTTCTTGCTATTTATCAAACAAACTGATTGGTTTATTTGGCACCTCAGTATTTTTGCACTGGCAATTTTCTCTGCCCGGAATGCTTTCCCCTTTAATAGCCACATGGTGCCATGTGGTCAGGCAATGGCTAAGCAGTGGATGGGTGACCAGTAGGGAAACGGCTCAAAAGGGTTTAAGATAGTCTGTTGCTCACAGCATGGCAGGCAGCGTACCTGTGATGCTGGCATCACTTTCCTTACTCATCCAAGTCCCATGAAGGCAAGAACAGCCTCTTATTAAAGCGGTGTCTGGGTCCCAGTTGAGGAACACTCAGCTTAGGATTTTCCTAGTCTTACAAGGGGACTTCTGTAAAATCTGCTCATTGTCCCCTCCAGAAGAAGATGTTACTTTAGTAACCTGGCATATAAGAAAATTTCCTCTGGAAAATGGGATGAGGGAGACTTTACCATCCTAGAAACGCTCCAAGGAGTGAAATAGTGTCCATATTTATTATACATATGAAGAAATGAATCTGCCCAACTCAAAGGAACAGGCTATCTCTAGCTTCCAAGCATGTTTACTATTCTAATGTCCTTGAAAATTAGTCCAATAATATGGAAAAGTTGCATAGAATTTTCTCCCTGAACATGGCTTCTTTTTCCTTTTCCTTGGAGTCTTTTCCCAAATATCATCTTCTCCAAGAGCCGTACCTCAAACACTCTATTTATTCTTGCACTACCCCCTTGGCACTTTTTATTTGCCTGTGTTATTTTACCCCTGAGCCTGTAACCACTTCAAAACACACAGTTGACCCTTGAACAGCATGGGTTTAAAATACATGACTCCACTTACATTTGGATTTTTTCCCATAAATGCACAGGAAAACATTTTGGAGATCTGCAACAATTTGAAAAAACTCACAGATGAACTGCATTGCCTAGAAATACAAAAAAAATTAAGAAAAATTAGGTATGTCATGAATGCATCAAACAGATGTGTATATATATATAAAGTACAAAATGTGTGTTAATTGACTTTATATGTTATCAGCAAGTCTTCTGATCAACGGTAGGCTGCTAGTAGTTAACTTCTGAGGGATTCAAAAGTTATTCACAGATTTGACACTGTACAGGGGTTGGTGCCCCTAATCCCGGTGTTCTTCAGAAGGCAAATATATTCAGGTTTATAGCCTGCCTGCTCCCACTTGGAGAATGTACATTCCATGAGGCAGGAATTGTATGTTTAATTCACTACTATACCCAGCATCTACAATTGCTGACTACAAATAAGCACTTAATAAATTATTTTCAAATCTGACTCAGAGACTATAAAGTAGTAAGCATATTAAATTACTCTTCTTGGAAATGTATTATAAGGAATTCCAGCCTTCTGAAGAACTGGATCCCAAATAAAACAATAGGCTATAAGGGGAAAAAATCATTAGACCACCAATACGCGGATACCCCAATCTTCCTTCCAAAGAGCCTACCGTAGGGAAAATAGGTGATGGGACGGTAGCCAGCTACCTACCACATCTTTAAATTCACTGTAGTGTTCACACTGGGCCATGCCGCCCCTGGGTTGTTCCTTACCAACCACTGATAATAACAGTAGACTAGAACTGGGCAATTTCTGCCCAAAGTAGAGCTTTTCTAATGGGTAAATTCGGCTCAGAGACCCCACCTCCACCCCATCAGCCTTGCCATGAATTTCACAGAATTGCCCTTCAAGCTGTCTACCCACTGCTCTTTCCCCTCCCTGTTTTCACAGGTGTTACACGTGTATTGTGGTTGGGGGCAGTGAATAACCCCTCCTGTTCCCTCATCCTTTATCTTTCACATCTTTCCCAGAAGAAAGCTCATCCACCTCCAATTCTCTTTTCACATCTGCTTCTTGGAAGACGTGAACTTACCCACAAATACGCAAAAGGTCAGTCTTTGATGGAAAACATCAGTTTCTTCACATGATTATCCTAAATGCAAGGCAAATCACATAATTATAGAAGTCAAGATTGCAAAACTCAAGGACAGAGTTGTTTTCATTAGAAAATAAGCAACTAACTAAAGCTCAAGCCCACATTTACTTTGAGGACTAGTTTTTGAACAGGGTGTTCTTGCCAACTGAGTATATCTTAGGATGCAAAGCAGTTTCTCTTTCTGTCTGTGGAATGTGATGTGATTATACCTTAACCAAGAGGGCAGGGCATCTGTTTTGTTTCCTTAGAAGCAAAAGGTATAGATAAAAAAAAAGTCTCTTGATTGGGATCTGTCCAGCGGTCCCAACTTGCTTGTTTCCTCAATTCCACAGCCTTGGGCAAATCCACTGAACATATCTAGCCCACAAATACTATATGGAAATCTCTGCTGTTAGAAATGGGATAGTGAAGGAATCTCCCCAGTCTCTGATTTTGCAACTTACTAAGCGCCAATAGTAAATTAATCATCTGATACTATCAAAACCTTATCATTTTGTTTAGCATCCCAAAGCGTAAAAATGGGAAAATGTTTTAATGCAAAATTGTTGCAGTGGTGATTTCTATATTGTATTCCCCTGAAATGTATACACCATGGTGGGGGGTGCCTCTGGGGGAAGGGGAGGCAGATCTCAATGCAGATTCCTCTCTGATTCCTCAGAATGCTCACATATACAGAAAACCAAGCAGGAAACTCTTGAATTCAGTCATCAAGCATTCTGACCCCATGCCAGCAGACACTGTCACTGCATTAGGCCCAAACTAGCACTCCAGCTGCATTTTCTCTCAAACACCCTCCCAGGACTCAGTATGAGGCCTTCAGAACCATTGTACTCAAGCCTTTGTTTGAATGGTGTTGTCTTTTTCCCTCGTTCACTCTGCAGTACAGTGTTGGAGTGCATCCTGCTGTGAGCAAGACAGAGGTCCCAAGAGAGGACATGTTGGGTTCTGTACATTTAACTTTTTATCCTTCGTGTCAACGAGTTATGTTTCTAAAACATTTCCAACACCCTAGCTTTGTAGAAAACAAATAACTCTGTACAACCCCCCTCTTCATCCCTCATAAAAAATCTCCAAGGGGGAGAACGGCTGCAGAGATGAAGCCTAAAGGCTGAAGTGGGTGATGCAGCCCACCTCAGCTCCAGTTCGCAGAATCATCTCACAGCGTGAGATTTTTCCACAGTGTAATGGGAACAATGGCGTCTCAGAGCTAAACCCTTCAAGTCAAAACCCCGACTGTGTCATAGGAAGATCTAAGGGCTTAGTGTCCCAGCCCAAACTCGGTGAAATATTTCACAAATGATTTAGATGAGCTAAGACAATTACCCGCTGGCTTCAGCATCTTTGTCTGTTATGAAGCATGATGCTGGGTGTGGTTAAATATGTGACTTTTCAAGCCGAATTGCTTAGTTTGGAATCTGAGTTTTGCCACTTAGTAACCATGTAAACTTGGACAAATTACTTTCTTTCTGTTTTCTCCTTTGTGTCAACTAGTTATGTTTCACAACAACCGGTTTCTCTATTATCCTATGTGTCAACTGGCTTATGTTGCACCACAAACCACCTCCCAAAACCTCAGTGGCTTGCCACAATAAAGACCTGTTTCTTGCTCTTGTTGCATGATGGCTGTGGATTAGCTGTGGTTCTGAGGCTCTGTGTTTCTGGGGCTGTCCTTCATTGAGGGATCTAGGCTGAGATACAGCCTATGTTTTGGCCTCTTCACGGCTTATAAAAAGGTGATGACCAGCCACAGATGGATTTAAAAATAAATGATTGAAATGAGCCTACTGTCTCTTCCTCTGACATCTCATTGGCCGCAGAGGTGATACTGAAATGGAGGAGGACCCTATGGTCCTTCTTTCCCTCCACCCCATGTCTTCTACCTGCCTTTTGTCTATGGAAAAACTTTAGTCAAAGGATAATCTTAGGAGTTTCTGTTGTGGCTCAGCAGGTTAAGAGCCTGACTGGTATCCATGAGGATGAGGGTTTGATCCCTGGCCTCGCTCAGTGGGTTAAGGATCCCACGTTGCTGTGGCTGTGGCTTAGGCTAGTAGCGGCAGCTCTGATTCAGTCCCTAGCCTGGGAACTTCCAAATGCTGAAGGTGCAGTTCTAAAAAGGCAACAAAAAAAAAAAAGGAATAAGCTTACTCAGAGAAGTGAGAAAATATGGGACAAAATAAAACAGTGAAATGAGACCAAAGAATAATAGTTAAATGAGACCAAATAATAATAATAAAATAACAAAGTCAAGGACATTTATTTCCTCCTCAAAGGTTGTATAAAGATCGTATTCTGAGTCATTTACTATGAGCTGTCTTATTTATACTGAAACCCCCATCAGGTGGAAGAAGTTAACTACATGACGACCAGACTGTAGCTATGACATAAGCTACCACAAGAAAATGGGAACAAACTGTACTGGAACTGAAGATTAACTGTACTGAACACAATCCAGATGATGCTGTTCAGAGCACTGGTGACCATGTGACCAATTTCAGGATGACTATCAGGGCTGACTTTGCTATTTCTGCATGTAGCCCCTCCCTCCGCTTATAAAAGCTCTTGCCTGCTGATTGTCAGTGGGGGGAGTCACTCCTCTGGACAGAAGTCCACATTCTCCCCACCCCCACCAGTTGCTGGTCTCTGAAATAAAGCAAACTTTCCTTTCCACCAGCCTCGCCTCTTGACTAGCTTTAGAGCAGTGAGCAGCTGGACCCCACTTTTGATAACAATATTTTATCAACATGCCAAGAAGTCTATTCCTATAATAGGAAGGATAAGCAAGTCAAGTAGCAAAGTGCAGGGATCCAGGATCCTCTTACTTAAAAGAGAATAAATAACGGTTTACAAAATATAACCTACCTTCTGCATTTCATTTTCTTCATCTGTAAAATAAATCTAATAATGTAGTGCTCACTTTATAAGGTTATTAGAAAGATTAAATGACTTTTCATGCAATGAAAAAAAAAACACTTAAAGCAGTACCTAGAATAGGGATCCCTCATTAAATGTTAGTAATTATGATCTGTCCAACAGGAATAATGTAACTTTTTTCTACTTTGTTTTGAGGATCCGATTGTGTTCTTTTATAGATAATATGAAGATGAGATAAGTCATATTAAATACCACACGAAAGTCAGAAATTTTATTACATTAATTGCAAGCAATAATGCAGACGCGTACCCTCCACTCATCTCCATGGAGATGTTCAGTGAGGAGGTTTCAAACAGAATTATTAACAGCACAATATCACTTGGAAAATCATCATCATCGATAGCAGAACATATTCGTGGAGCCCCCATTATGTGTAAAGGATTATACTCAGCACAAGAGAAATAAAGATGAATAAGATCTAGCGCTCCATATGTTTACAGGCCACTGGAGAGAACTTCTTTGTTTATGTTCCCTAAGTACATCAGAGGGCGGCTCCCTGGAGGTTGATGCAGGTATAAGCTACAAGAGGTCAAAGGGGACAGGACTCTGAGGGCTGCAGGTTGGGCAGATTTCTCAGAGAACAAGATACCTGAACCAGCCCTTTAAGAAAAGCAGGATGTAGGTAATGAGACCAGAGATGGAAAAGAAAAGGAGAAAAAGAAAATAGAAGTTAGAGATAATTTCCCCATTTAAAAGAAAAATTTTGTGCAAAAGATGTTGTCAGTTGAAATAGTGAAAAAAAAGGAGAAATTAACAAAATCAGGTGCCCTGGTTCCTGCGTAGGATTTTTCCTTGGACCCATGATTTCTTTCAGAATACTTCAACTTCTGCCCTTGCACTTGATCTTTTTTCTCAAGACCTCCTCTTTCTCCCTCCATCTGTCTTTTTTATAAGGTTATGTAACATTTTAATGTAGTTGCCTTAATAATATTTACCACTTAACATCTATTATATATCTTTTATAGACACAGAATAATCCTCATAACACCCCCTGACTTAGTTAATATGATCCTCAGGGTCACCTAATCAGGGGTTAAGCCAGTACTCAGACCCTAGGCATTTTTGCCCCAGAACTCTTTCCATTACACAATGCTCTTTCCCTTGAAAAGTGTGTGTGTGTCTGCCTGTCTGTGCATGCATGTGTATGCACACATGTGTGACACATAAGCATGTGCCAGTACATGTACATGCCTTGCTCTGGGCACCGTGCTGCAGGGAAGTGCCCTTAGTTGATCACATGATTCTTCCCACTTGGCAAATGTTGGGGCATTGAAACCAAGTCCTTAACACTGTTGATTGATTATGAGTCAGTTGCTGACTCTAAAGAATATGGGGAAGTGTAAGAGCAATTTCCTTGTCCTTTACTTTAAATCAACTGGCCACATTTTGGAGGATAATGGGCCTATGTGATCTAGGCAAGGGCAGTGGATTTCAGGAAGCCCGCTTGGAAGACAAAGAGAATTGCTAGGTCTCAGGTGTCTCATCAGAGACAACAGTGAATACCCCAATCATATGGATGTCAGTGGTTCAATCTCTCTAGTGAGAGCAATTTAGTAACATCCTAGTCATTCTTGCTGTCACACAGCTGCCCTATGCTCACACCTGGCCCTTTAATATGAACCCAAGATCAGATGGGAGAAGACCTGAAAGTCATTTTTAATATGATTCTTTTATTCCCCATCTCCCTCACCAAGTTGTCAGGGCACGTGGGTGTGAGCATACATGCACATACACACACACAAACACAGTATTCTGCAGATTTCTTCACTGTACAAAGACCTCATGAGGTCATGAAGGGCATGACTCTGTATTCCCCAGATCTTGTCATACGGCTCCTGATTTTTAATTGAAACCTAATGGAAATTTGTGAAGATGAAAAAGCAAAGAGAAAAAATAAAAAACTATCCAGCTACAGAATTTGAGAAAAAAAATTTAGAACCCAGTGCCTGAACAATAGTGAGATTTTTAATGTAGTTTTGGACTCCTCCACTCATGCAATTTTCTCTCCCTCTTCCTTAGACCACTGCAAACATACCCATCTGTTTTAATGTAGATTAGCACAAAAGCAGAGCCTGGAGCAAGGATGTTTGAATATGCAGTTTATCTGGTAAGTAAACCAAGAGAGGTAGAGTATGAGTCTGGAAAGGGTGAAAACAGAAAGGAGATAAGGCGTTTTCCTTATCCCAAGGATTTCCTTGTCTCAAATGATAGAGCAGGGTCACTCCTGTGAGCAATGGGAACTTGATTTCACTGGAAATTTCTGAGAAAAATACAGTTGTAAGAAGTGTCAACTAGAAACATGATGGAGTGCCATTGTCCCATTGGTAAACGATTGTCCCAGAGGATGTTAACTCAGAAGGCAAGTCCAGATTTTCAGATGTATCAGAAAGGCTGAATGTATTCCTTCTCACATCCTGCACAACAGTAGCAGTAAAGTCCTAGGGCAAAGAGCAAGAATGCCACAGTGCAGTTGAAGATTTATTAGGTCATATAACACATAAATTTAACAAAGAACTCTGTCAAAGATGTCTAACACACTTCCGGGTCTGCACATGCCCAGCGGAGCCCAGGATGGCCCAGCAGAGCCCCCAAAGGTGCTAAACGTGGTGGTAGAAAAGGATCTCCAAGGCAAAAAGAAAAGTAGACAGTACTTCCAGAAACAAAATCCTGGAAGTCGATATTTGCAGCAGCAGGTTTCTGCAGCAATGACCAGAGCAAAGATGTGGACTACAAAGATACAGAGAGAGAACAAAAAATTATCCAACACACCAGCATCAAAACTCCAGCTTAAATATCTCTCTTGGGCTGTTCAAGTTGTCCAGGGAACAAGAACATGTTACCAAGCAGTTCACAGCAACTAGAAAGACAGATGGCACATTTTCTTGGCATCAGCAAAACCGCCAAGAGAAAGCTGAGAAGCCAGCAATCATAACTGGGCCACTGGAACCCAGACCTTATTCTCTGTTCCTGTGTGTGGGTTAAGAAGAAACATGTGGGAAAGAGTCCGAGATTACTGCTACACTCCCTGTCTCTGGCTAATGTGGGTATGAACTCAGAGCAGGATTTTAATCCATGGCTATGGACAAACCATAGACTCATCCATGAAGACCTAGGGAAAAGCAAAGTCTGAAAATAAGACAGAGTCACTGGACTCAGTCACAAGTCTGTTCTTAAGACCGGTTCAGTTTGGGGTTAGAGGATGTAAACATTTAGAATGGATAGCAATAGGGTCCTGCTGTACAGCACAGAAAGCTATGTCCAATCTCTTGGGATAGACCATTGTGGAAGATAATATAAGAAGGGTGGTGTATATACATGTATAAATGAATCACTTCACTGTAGAAATTGGCACAACATTGTCAATCAGCTATACTTTTTTCTAAGATTTTTATTTTTTCTATTACAGTTAAATCAACTATACTTTTTTTTAAAAAAGGCTGATTCAGTTGGAATTTTGCCTTCTCCACTTTCCGTTCCAATATTCCATCTAGAGACAAATCTCACTGTTGCCTGTGCTGCTTGATTGGAGGATGATATTTTTCCTTCTGCTGTTCTCTTCCTCAAGCCAACACATTCCAAACAGAGAAAAACTCCCTCTCCTTGTTTCAAAGCATCCCATCTTCATGGCTTTCCCCCAAGTTCCTAGGCCCATGTGGGAATGACCTCCATGGGACAGAGGTAACCATAATCAATGATCCCAAAGAAAAACTGAAGGTTTCACCCAAGCTCTGTCTACCATCCACTTCCCATGCTCTTTGTGAAAACTCACCACTCACAGGCATCTCTCCCCTTCCTTATGACACCTCTTTCATTTCAGCAGCACTCATCCTCACTTTTACAATATTAAGATTATATCTACAAAACTAATAGCCATTCCCAAAAAAGCAAATAGAAGCTCTTCCTCTGCCAGGACCAAGGGAGGGAGTTGTTGGGTGGAGTCACCAAAGGATCTTGCCTTGGACCAGTCCTTCAAGAATCCTTTAGATTTACCTGTTGCACAGTGAATAACCTCTTCAAAACAAAGTCTCAGTCCAGGAATCACAAACATAATGGGTTGATCTCATGACCCAATTTTTTCCAGGCTTCCCAGCTCTGAGAACTTTCATCTCCACCTAAGTTACCGATCTTTGGGAGTTCCCATAATGGCATAGTGGTAACAAATCCAACTAGCTTTCATGAGGACACAGGTTTGATCCCTAGATTTGTTCAGCGGGTTAAGGATCCAGTGTTGCCATGAGCTGTGGTGTAGGTCACAGACATGGTTCAGATTCAGGGTTGCCACGACTCTGGCGTAGGCTGGCAGCTACGCTTTGATTTGACCCCTAGCCTGGGAACTTACATGTGCCTCAAGTGCAGCCCTAAAAAGACCAAAAAATAAAAATAAAAATAAATAAATCACAGAACTTTGGCTTATCCTACTGGATCGTATGACCTCTTCTGGTGCTGGGCTCTCAGCCAGGCAAAGTAGCTGCTTTTTGATAACTGCAAGGATCACTTTTGGAGGCTCTCACAAGCTTAACTTTGAAAGTTCACTTCTCTTGTAATTTCTGTAATCATTACAACAAAAAGACAAGCTGTTCTTTAGTGTTCTGTCTCCACACCATGAAAGCCGAAGACTTCCCAAGTTTGAGGTACGTCAGACAAGGATCACTTAGAAACCCAACTTAATGAGATTGCTTCCCTCACCGTGTGAGCTGTTTAATTCTTTTTAGCTCTGTTCTCCTACTGACGGATTGGCAGACAGAATTGTCTCAAGGTTATCTCCGTGGAACTGCATATACCCAGGTGCAGCATGCTTGCTGGATATCACATGTGGCAAAATTATAGTTTTATCCTGTATTTTTACCCAAGCAAAGACGGAAAACGTGCATACCTTTATGTTCTTATTTTTTCAATTTGGCACCATATATTTTATATTTTCCATATTGCTATTAATGCTCAATCTTTTTCTACTTTTTTCTTTAGCTGTTTGCACCTAAAATGCTGGCATTTTCCAAAGCCTTATTCCTGTTCTGTCTCCCTTTACCCTTAACATACTTCTTTTCTCCCTTCAAGTTTCCTGATAATCCTGCAACTTTAAGTACTATAATATCTAACAACTCAAAATCATAATCAACCACTAGCTCTCTTTCCTAAGCTATATTAGGCCACCTGTCTTTTCGCCTGAATGCTGTATACTTAGTGTTTCTCAAGTGAACCCCAATTCACCATGTACAATGAATTCATCACCTCTGAATGCTCCCCCAACCTTCAGTACACCAACCTCCACCATCTCTCCCATCACTGCTATCACCATCACATCTGTCTGCTTCTTCTATTCCGCCTGGGGTGAGGAGTACCACTCATAGTCATAAGTGTCTTGTTCTCTTATGGTTCTGTGTATGGAGAAGGTCACAGGTCCCTACCCATTAATGATAAATACAGCTGTGCTCCAAAGTTATGAACAGATTAATGGATATCTGTCATATCCATGAAAACAGATGCAAGACCTGGTGTGTGATTCTCCATGTTCTGACTTAGTATTCAGCAGGGAAATGTTGAATTAGGAGCACCATAGTAACCCCATTCAATCTGAGTCTGAGTGACTATGATGCACAAATCCCCCTGTCAAACTGCCTGCACAAGAAATAGAGATTTGCCATGTTAGGCCTCTGTGATTTGGAGTTTTTGTTAATGCATCATGACCCACCATCTCTGACTAGTACACTTTTTCTAGTGAATGGGATCCACTTAGCAATCAAGCGTAATTAACCCTTTCCTTTCCTTGATTTTCCACATCCAGATAGTCAATAAGCCCTAATAGTTCTCCACTAAAATATCCCTGAAATCAGTTTTATCCCTTTTATTCTAACTCCCACTATCTCTTTTGTAATTGTTCACATTTTTACAAAACTTCCTAAATAGGTTTACTGTGTCCTCTAATACCCCTCCCCCACCCCACCCCACCCCACACACTCACAAATATCCTGGGGTATTTTCGAAATAAAAATCTGATTTCTTTGTTCATATTTTTTAATTCCTGGAAAATTTTTACTTAGGGTTTCTTTGACTATAGTCCTCTATTTTAAGGAATATGTCTTTGAGAATATCAGCTTTACTTTGTGAACAGACATGGCAATCTTAGAAATCAAAGTATATAGGAGTCCCCATTGTGGCTCAGTGGAAGAACTCATCATGGTGTCCATGAAGATGATGATTTTGATCCCTGGCCTTGTTCAGTGGGTTAAGGATCCAGTATTGCTGTGAGCTGTGGTGTAGGTCACAGGTATGGCCTGGATCTGGTGTTGCCATGGCTGAGGTGTAGGCCTTCAGTTGCAGCTCTGACTTTACCCCTAGTCTGGGAAACCCCATGTGCCACAGGTGCTGTTCTAAAAAGAAAAAGAAAAAATAAAAACAGGAAAGCATCTAAAAACTTATCCAAAAGACAAGGAACCTTCTCAGAGAAGAGCAACTCTTCCCAGATCATTACTCTGTGAGGTATTCCTTCCATCGAGAGAAAAATGGGGCGAGGCGGGGCAGGGTGGAACAGGCAAAAGGGAAAACTGGACAAGAAATGATAGAACAGAAATCTTCGGGCCTTCTTAGTATCTAGAACTTATGATGATCAAATTTCCCAGAGTTAGTCTAAAATCTAATTCCTAGACCCAACCTTGAAGCTCACTCTGTGCTTCTCATCATTCATCCATCTCTATAGTTAACCACTCACTGTGAAAGCAGCAAGCCAGTGTGCTATAATCCCTGATTCTTTTTTAAAAAGTTTTTTTTTTTAGATGAGATAGTGAATGACCATTTAACTAGACCAATTCTTCACATTTATAGCCCAGCAAGATCACTTCCCAGGGACTCTGGTTAGCAGCTAATTCCTCCTTCCGCAGGGTCAGATTCTTGCTGCTTGCTATTTGTTTTGAGGGTGGCCCTGTGATTTTAGAGAAAAGCACTGACAAATAATAATTTTACTAGCATTACTTTTATTAGTTCTCCTTTTATTCCTATGAGAGTTTCTCTAGGGAAGCCCAAGTTATATTTGGAAGACAAATATGTGGAATATGTGGAATATGCAAAAAAAAAAAAAATGTGAGTGGTGGTTGTACATTCTCCTAGCTGCAAAGCCCCGAGGGGTCTCACCTGGAACTGTATTTAAACTCACATATTTAAATCTAGAGGATAATTTCTAATGTTCGATGCCCTATGGGATCTACTGACTATTATTCTCACTTCAGGTATAAATAACCAAGCGACAGGTAAAAGAAAGAAAATTTGTGCTGATACAGTCTCTATAAAAACTAGAAATTCCTGAGATCAGGTCTTCCTAAGAAAAAAATTGATAATCGTAAAATAATTTTAATAGTAGGTTTATTACTGTTTTAAGGCAAATTCTCCCAAGATTGAAATACACTTAGTTTGTATCTACTAACCCCAAACCATACTTTAACTAAAAAAATTTTAAGAAAAGGAAATACACTTAGGCACCTAAGGATTGCTTTTTCATCCCTTTAATCTAATAATTGAGTGACAATTTTCCAAACTTGGTAGCCACTGGGATTAGATAGATATATTTTTTCCCAAATCAATATTTTTAAGGATATAGATTTAAAACATAGAAGTCCTCACTGAACCTTTCTTTAAGGGAAAAGTTGTGGTTTTTTTCGGGTTTTTTGTTTGTTTTTTTATTTGTTTGTTCTGTGCCTCCCTAGCCCCGCTCCCTGAACACCTTGCCACCTTCCCAACCTGCCCTCCCATGGGACCCTATATCTTGATATGAGAGGAACTGGGAAGTTATTGTGAGAGGGAGAGAATTTAAAAGATGGAGAGGAAATCCACCAGGAAAAAACATCCTCTGAGAAGTGATCTTAGATAAGCCTGGCTGCTCTGGGCTGGCAGGGATAATGAAGGTCACCTAGAAGGATGCTACTGACATCCCAGTCCGTGCTGCTGCCCTGGTCCAAAACCTGGGTGTGCTGAACCAAAGGGCTCTGGCCAGGGAAACACAACCTGCTCAACCCTAAGTGACAACTTACACTTTAAAATCCTTTGTCATTTGCTAGTATGACAGGCTACTGTCTGAGTGATGAATTGGAACAAGCGTATACTGCTGCTAGAAGGAAAATAAAATGTGTGTCCCTGTAAGGTGTCTCCCTCTGGTCCTCTTTTGCCTTTGAGCACTTGGAAAGTGATCACAGCAGCACTGAGGCTGACTTCCCTGGGCTGCAGGAAACACTGCTCCCTTGTCCTGTATATGGGGTCTCTGAGGCAACACTAAGAGCCCCTTCTGAACACCAAGTGCCATCTTACACGCAGCACTGGCTCTAGTGGTTGGCTCTGGTTGCTACTTTGGCGTCGTTTTTTTTTTTTTAAATCATAGTGTTGTTTCAGCCATGGTCGTTTTCTGGTGTGTGGATGAAATACTAAGGAAAAACAATGGAAACTGGCAGCCAACAGAAGACAGAGATATTTGGAAAATCTGGGCATGAGGAATTCAGATATAATTAGGAAGAAAATGGAGCAGAGATAAGGAAATGAGATGGAGACAAGAGTGAATATAAGGATCTTGGGAATCTCCCAGGAGACAAAACCCAAGAGCTGATACCACAGGGCCACCACCAGTCTGTCCTTTGCTCATCCCTCCTCCTCTTGCTTACTAGATCAGGGCACCTTGGCTTTCCCTTGGCTTTTTAAAAATATGCCAAGTCTGTCTTACCTCTGTCTTTGCACATATGATTCTCCATGTTTGAAATAAATGCCCTTGTCCTCAAATCTGTATTATCTCACTTCCATTCATCTATGAGTCTCAGATTAAAGCCACTTCATGGGAGTTCCTGTCACAGCTCAGCCATTAACAAATCTGACTAGTAACCATGAGGATATGGGCTCAGTCCCTGACGTTGCTGTGGTGCAGGCCTGCAAGTACAGCTCTGATTGGACTCCTAACCTGGGAACTTCCATATGCCACAGGTGTGACCAAAAAAAAAAAAAAAAGCCACTTCATGGAGTTCCATGGCATCTCTGCAGCTTTGGGATGTAGGTTCAATTGCTGGCCAGCACAGTGGGTTAAGGACCTGGTGTTCCCACAGCTGTGGCATAGGTTGCAACTGCAGCTCAGATCTGATCCTTGGCCCAGGAACTTCATATGCTGTGGAGTGGCCAAAAGAGGAAAAAATTATTTAAAAATAAATAAATAAACAAAGCCACTTCATCTGAGAGGCCTTTGCTCCAATCGAAATAAGATTCCCTGCTTACATTTTTTCAAGGGTACTACACATTTTGAACTCATCACAGCTCGCAGTGAGGTGTGTGTCTTTCACCCACAACCACAGTTATGCCTGTGATTGCCGCCTACTCACTAGGCTGTCAGCTTCATGAGGTGTCAGGAGTCTGTCTACTTTGCTAATGGCCAGGATGCTGCAAAAGGACAATACCAGGCACATGTTAAAGTCCTGGTCGTCATTGAAGGAAGAAGGATAAACACTCAAATGAGGAACTAACAACCTGGTAAAGCATCAAAGGAGATGATATTGGCAAGAAAGAAAAGAAAGAGTTAGCAAAAATTATTCTGCATCATAGCTATAATAATAACCTGCATTATGTGTTTATCCCTTTACGCTTCTCAGCTAGCTTAACATCCTGTATTTCACAATGGTCCAGAAAGAGGAGAAGCAGAGTGGACAAACACGTGCGGGAGAGGGAACTGGCAGCTTACTGACCCAGTGCTAGAGATGCTTGTTGTGTTTGTGATAAGGAGTTATTTTTAAGAATAAAATCTTGTATTTTTTGTCACATCTTACAGTTCCAACATGCCTTTCTGTGACCTTTTCCGGCACGCTCACACCTGAGACAGTTCCTGTTCTGGCTGAAGCTGTATTTTCAATGTTTGAGCAACAGGTTTTGCAGACTCTTCCAAGATTAATATCTATTCAACACCAAAATCTTATTTACATGCTCTATTGATACTGAATATTTTTTAACTTTGAAAGGATAGAAACAATTTAATTTAAAAGAAGTAAAATTGTGCATGGATGTGCCTTATTACACTGACATAAAACATAGGTTTGGTTCTTCTATAATTCCTAGTCTGCTAAATCTTAGTCTTGGTCATGATCCTACTAAGATGCCATGATTATCCATACCTAATCTCCTCTTTTTGTAAGTCTCTAATATTCCTAGCTCCCTATCCAAATGGTCAATGCAGATCTTCACTACATTTACCTAAGTCCACCTGGTAAGACCTTCTGCCTTAGCTGCTGTTGCCGTTGCTACTACCATTACTTTTTTGCTTTCATTCATCTCTGTCTCTTCACACTTGCACCTCCATGCGTTGCATTACATCACTACAGAGAAACATTGTCGTTTTGTCTAATCTGGAAAAGCACCACACTAATTTTTATCTGATGTATTGTGTGCACTTGGCACCGGACACTGCTCTGTGCTGGGCTCAGTTTTCTGGCACTGCAATAACTGCTGAGGGGTCCCAACCTGTGCTTGCCGCAGAGTGTTCATCGCAGCTTTGAGGAGCAGGTGATTCTTTTCAGTCTTGTTGGCACCTGTGACTGACTGGCCAGGAGCTAAGAGTTCGTACTGTCTGTCCAGGCTTCATACTGTTTGTCCCTCTGGTATGTAGAGACTCTTGGGTTTCAACGATCACTACGGTTTGGTTGATCTTTGGATGCCAAAGATTTATATGACCTGATGTAGGATGGGAAGGAACAACTCACAGGAAAGGCACATTGGAAAGATGACTATTTTTTTTTTCAGAAAAACAAAACAAAATGCTTTTTTGCGTGTAGTTTCTATTGTGTTTTCAATATGTAAAAACTCTGAGGTATGCCCAAATTTCTGTCTTCATAGGAGAAAAATCCTTAAGTGTATTTTCTTTTCATTTTAACTCTTTCCTGAAATGACTGATAATTGTATTTTCAACTGGATTAACATATCTATAACCATCCAATGTATTAAGTAGGGCCATTACCACAACTTCCTTTTCAGATAAGTATATGGCACTTAAATTATTTAAAATGTCAGTGATCAGAGTTCCTGTTGTGGCTCAGAGGAAACAAACCCAGCTAGTATCCATGAGGATGAGGATTCGATCCCTGGCTCCGCTCAGTGGATTAAGGATCCAGTGTAACCATGAGCTGTGGTGTAGCCAGCAGCTGTAGCTCCAATTCAACCCCTAGCTTGGGACTTTCCATACAGCACAGATGAGGCCCTAAAATAAATTAATTAATTAAAAAAATAAAATGTCAGTGATCAGAGAGCTAAGCAGTAGAAATGAGAAAATATAACTTTGTCTTTCTCATTCTGAACTCAATGTCTTTTTGACAACATTATCCAATAACTGGTGCTGGAAATAAAATGATTTCCTTTGTCAGTGCTTCTCTAAGCCTTTCTTCTTGTACCACGTACTTCTTAGGCTTTGGAAATATGGCTGAGTACACATAGGTGGGGAGAAATAGCAAGGAACAAAGAAAGAAATAACAGTAAAAAAAAAAATGTAGAAGAAGCAGTGATCATTTCATAATGAATAGAAATATGGAATCACCATGTGGTGCCCTTGTAATTACTGCAGTGTTGTAGGTCAATTATACTTCAATTAAAATAAATAACATTTTAAATTTAAAAAAAAAAGTAGGAGTTCCCACTGTGGCTCAGTGTTTAACGAATCCGACTAGGAACCATGAGGTTGTGGGTTCAATCCCTGGCCTCACTCAGTGGGTTAAGGATCCAGCATTGCCCTGAGCTGTGGTGTACATTGCAGACGCGGCTCAGATCCCACATGGCTGTGGCTGTGGCTGCGGCATAGGCCAGCGGCTACAGCTCTGATTAGATCCCTAGCCTGGGAACCTCCATATGCCGCAAGTGCGGCCCTAGAAAAATCAAAAGGACGAAAAAAAATAAAATAGAAGTCTTTGGCAGAGACTTAGAATTGGAGAAGGGAATATAAAACTTCCAAAAGAAAAAGAATGTGATTGCTGTCCCTTCTCTCAAGTACACACAGTACACACGCTTATTCCAGTAGTACAAACATTCTGCAGATAGTGGCTTCTTGACATCTTGAAAACTGATGAAGCTGGAATGTACCAAAGAGCCAAAAATAGCATGCCGTATTCCTGGACTCGGGTTATTACTCTGTCATTAGACACGTGTCTTCCCCTTCTAAAATTTTCTATTTCTAATAAAAAGAAAGGAAGGATATGTTTTCCTCCTCCAGAAGTGTAGACATTAACAAGATATTTTGAACAAAGCTAGCAAGTCTTTAACATCACTGATGTGTCAATGACGTCCTACTAAGCCCAACAGTCATGCAACCATCAAATTATTCAACCTGTTTTGTTCATCTCAAGAAAACTTATCACACACAAAGCCTGTGCTCTTAAAGAGCTTTTCTGTTGAAGTTAGTTGTACCAATTATCTTCTTTTCTCTCTTGAGGCAATTTCTTAGTAAAAGAAAGAGAATGGCAGGCAGAAAAGATTTCATTTGTTTGTTGGTTTTACTATTTTTTATTTATTAAAGTGAAATCTGTTCCTAAAAAGGTGTGAGAGTGATAGATTGGGAGGGAAATAAATTAAGAAACTAACATAAGGCTGTTTGAAACCGCAATCATCTTAGTTAATATGTTTCTCAAGAACACCAGAGGAGGA
The DNA here is from genome assembly GCA_004024745.2 of Catagonus wagneri. Taxonomy (NCBI): domain Eukaryota; kingdom Metazoa; phylum Chordata; class Mammalia; order Artiodactyla; family Tayassuidae; genus Catagonus; species Catagonus wagneri. Next base: position 13,426,910 of record PVHT020000140.1, read on the forward strand.
ATTATCTAGTATTAGCAAAGAGCAAAGATCACTAGCATCTTTCTTCTTGGGCAACACTTGAAAAATAATCCTGAGGGTGCATGGCAAAGGTCAGTAAATGTGGATTTAGGGGCCAGAAAGTCACCATCAATGTTTCTGATTCTTCGGATTTGGGATGAAGGGCAGGACAGCAGGTGCCTCTGGGGCAGTGATCAGACACATGACTAGGAAAAAACCACCCTGGACACAGAGTTTCTTTGGATGAGTTTTACTTTACCGTAACTACTGTCCTGGATTGACCACAGATTTGGTGGTGCTATAAAAAACATACCAATTTGATGTGTGACTTGCAAGACAGGACTGTTTGAGATTTATTAATGCTGATTTCATGTTGGGCAAGTGAGCCAGCAGGAGGTGTCAACCCGTGTTTGTGTCTGTTCCACGACTGGATAAATATATGTTACTTTCTATTTACAGAAAATGGCAGTTGGCCCGCTGGTGTGGTGCTAAAATGGATAAGGATGAATGGTGCAGACAGTTCTGTCAACTGCACTTGCAACTGTCTAAATGGTTTCTACAAATTCCCACCTACAATGGACAAGATCAAAGGCATCAGGAAGGTGTCACCTCATTAAGACAGAAACGCACCTGGCTCCAAGCCCCACACAATCATTCCCTGATGCTAAAATTAGCCCTATAGCCGACCTGAGTTCTTTGTCTTTCTGTCTCACATTTGGTCCCATTAAGCACAGAGGACAGTTAATAAAGGAAGAAAAATTAGTCTAACGGAGTTAGTTGAACTCGTGTAGAAGGGAGGGAGAGCATTGCCATTCAGTCTATTTCTGAAAGAACAGTGGGGCTTTTTCCCCCCATAATGCTGAGTGCCTGTATCTCCTTATTTAATTCTTTCTTAATCTTCAGGTGCACTGTCCCCCCAAGAGAGAAAGTTCAGAAGTGTGTCTCTGCTTCAGCTCCTTCAAGAGTAAACAGTGCTACACATACCTAAACAAATGAAAACACACACACACATCAATTACATGAATAGAACCAAGATGATTGATGGTTCATGAAATGACATCTGTAAAGCCTGCATGGTGATTTCCTCTGTAGTGATCTGAGTGATCTGTTATCAGGCAGTTGAATTAATGTTTAGGAACCCTCCACCCCAATACACAGTACTCTCTGTATTGTTATCAAAAGAACAAGTTTATCTTTATGCATAGTTAGGGCAAGAATAAAACAAACTTTAGGATTAGAAGAGAAATAGAAATTCATTTAGTTCAAAACTTTTTCTGAAAAACCTGAGATCAGTGAGGTTTAGAGACTTATTCCAGTGACTGGCTAGTTCTTGACAGAACACTTGCCGGATGCTAGGACATTTGAACGTTACAATGTTGTTCTTTATACCGGACTTCACTGGCCATATTAGTAGGAGATACCTATCATTTCCCTTGAATATAAAAATCTTTTCTATAACCCTACTATCCTTACTTCAGTAGGTTTAAGAATCATCTAAGGTCTTTAATAAAAATTCAGATTCTAGAGACTCACCTCCAGATATTCTGATATAGTAGATAATGCCCTCTCCGCCCCCCAAAAAACTCAACCAGTTAAGGTAGGTCTCAGAAACCACTTCTTATGAGCTCTCTTCCTACAAGAAGATGCTGAGGCTCGAGGAGGTAAATGGGCCTGTTCAAGCTCAAACAGCTAGTTAGTGATGGAGCTATTCACATTGCTCTGACTCCAACATCCCCACTCTTGCCATTATTTTGTGCCACCTCCTAGAGTATTTATGCTTGTGGAATGGTACCCAAAATAGTGAAACAAAGTGAAATATTTTGTTTTGTGTTATAGAGGCACTAAGCAAGTGATACTCCACCCAAAACATTAGCAACATCAAGAGGACCAGGCAGAAAACACATTGCAAGTAGATAAATCTTCAGTCAGCCTATAGTGACACCATGGGAAGGTACATGGGCACATTTTAAGCACTTTGTGGAGCCTTTTAAGAAAAGAAGTGGGTTTATAATTGCAGTGCTCAGGCTCTGAACACCTAAATGCAAAGGATTAAGTCCTCACACCTTTCAGGATGACTAATAAGTTACCAGTAAAGAGAGACATATTAGACTTGTCATAGGCAGATTTTGTAATAATCAGGGCTGCATTTGCAAGAGAATCATCGTTCCACATTGTCAGGTTCAGCATTTCTCGTTAAATTAACTTCTTCTCTGACAATACATCCTTCTGGGAGGAAATGAAGGAAAGGTACGGGAAAAGGATCAATTCAGATGAAGGAAATACGCTCCTAAATGTACCTGGCTTTCTTTGTTATGAGTTAGGGAAAAAAAAAAAACAGAGATCAAAACACATCTGCACGAATTTGAGAGGCCAAGCCCTTATCCGTGTTTCTTTTGTAAATCACTTCTACTTCTGTCTAGCTCTCTCATGCACTGTAACCCTGTTCTGTTCCAGAAGCATTCACACTTTCCCCCTATGTCTCTTTTTCCTGCCCCCCTCCCCTGTGGGGTATGTGTTTAAAGAGCAGGTGCCACCTACTCAAAGAAATCTTCCCAAATCACCTAGCTTAAACTTGACCCTCATTTTTCCCCAAGCCACTTCTCTTCAGTTGTTGTCTTACTCCTTTCTTGTCCATCTTTATTTTGCTTCGAAGCAGTTATCCCTAACTAAAATTATCTTACATCTGGATTTGTCTGTTTATTGTCTATCCCTGCCTACCAACCACAGAAATGTAAGCACCATGAAGGACATTTTCTGAATTGTTCATTGATATTGTCCCACCATCTGGCATAGTTTCTGGGGGCACAGATAATGCTTCTAATATTTGTTGAATCAATAAATGAATAAAATCTGTAAGGAGAAGCCTGGGGAGGAAGGAGCCAGTTTTAGAGCTGTCACTGTTTCCTGAAATGAACATCTCCCTGGACTAAGGAGCCAGCCTCAAGATTGCTGTCACCATGCCAGTCCCTATAGAGACATGCGAAGTTGTGTGTTTGTAATATCTTATTACACTGAGGTTGGGCAAGACTATTTTTTTTTTTACCCTTTGACAAACTCACAAGCTACTATTACATCTGACCAGGTAAATTTGCTTAGAAACACCTGGCAAACAAACAACAACAACAACAACAAAAAAAAAACCGAAAAGTTTTCCCAAAGAGTTTACGAAATAGATGAGTTTACAAACAAGACAAATTTTCTTAGTTACAAGTTTTGTAGACTAGAATTCAGATTTACAAAACTGAAATCAGACCATTCAGAATTATTCTGGCCACAACTTGTCTTATCTAAGCTACATTTCTGTTTCCAAAATTTCAAGATTCAGAGGGCTTTCTCTCCTTCCCCAAATTTGTTTCTAGCAAGTAGTAACCTAATTAGTCTTGTTCCAGCCTTGGGCAGTATTGTTGAATTTTTGTGGATTATTGCAGTAGCCTTAAAAAATTTATAGTATCTAAGTATCTTTAAAAGCTAGGGCTGGAATGGGGTCTCTAACATTTTTTTTTTTTCTTGTTAGGGCTGCACCTGCAGCACATGGAAGTTACCAGGCTAGGGGTCGAACTGGAGCTGCAACTGCAGGCCTACACCACAGCCAGAGCAAAGTAAGATCTTTAACCCACTGAGTGAGGCCAGGAATTGAAATCGCGTGGAAGCTGCAGCATAGGTTGCAGATGTGGCTCAGATCCAGTGTTGCTGTGGCTATCGCGTAGGCTGGCAGCTGCACTTCCAATTTGAACCCTGGCCTTGGAACTTCCATATGCCACAAATAAGATCACAGCAAGAAAATAAAAGGTAACACCTCTCAGTACATGAAACTGTAACACCCAGTCTGACCTCAGAAAATACATATGTGGACTACTTAGAAACCTTCTTATGCCCCTTCTTTTCCAGATGTGCCTGAGCTCTAAAATGTCTCCATACTTGGTGGGTGGACAGATTAAGGCATAAGAAGATAGCCACCATCAAATATCTCTGCTGGGTTTTTAATCCTTGGTTTCCTATGGGCCTAGAAGGCTATTCCAAAAAGTCAAAAAGATGGTATTTAGAAGATACTAGGCACATGATATGAATTTTTTGGATAGTCTCTTTGTTGACCCTGAATTTAGAAGTTAAGTTCTGGGAAAACTATAATCTTTGGGACTTCTATAAACTGGTGGTAGAGCTTTCCTGTTCCTAAAGTTCAGGAACCAAAATCTACAATAAAGACTGAAAACAACTTGCAAGAGCTATAATTTTCACTATAAAATCATGTAGGTCCACTGAAACTCTAACAGAAATGATTTTAAATAATCATAATAATTACACTCTTAGCATTATAGCATATTACCTAAAATAATACTCCCAGTGTTTCTAAAATAATGTGAGAATATGCCATACATGTGACATAAAAGATAATTAATTTTCAAAATGACAGCTGCAAAAATCTCTTTCTTTTAATATTGAAGAACACATTTCTCAATTGTGATACATACTGTTTCTACTTATAAATTTCTTCAGAAGTGTAGAAAGAAAAATGTCAAGATTTCCAAAAAGTTTTTAAGACAGACATGAAACAATGTATTGACAAAGCTGGTCTTCAACTATATAAAGAAGGAATGATAAAATTTCATAGGGGAGACTGTGGGGGAGAAGGAGGAATTAGGAGGCTGAGAATAACATATACATATTATTGTATAAAATAGAAGACTAACAAGGACCTACTGTATAGCGCAGGGAAATCTACTCAATAGTTTGTAATAAGCTATAAGGGGAAAACTGGATATATGCATAAATGATTCACTTCACTGTACATCTAAAACTAATACAACATTATAAGTCAACTATACTCCAATATTTTTTTAAAAAAAAGAAATGATGAAAGTCAGCCAAAATTTTAGGATATGAATACTGAACTATGGAAATGTCCACAGCATCCTATTCCCAGTTTTGATTCTAGTCTAAATATTGACTGAAAATAGATTCACCTGGACCCCAAGGATTCTCATCTTTTCATCCTGCATGATACTGCATGTTTACTAAAGTCTTTCAAGGGTTAGCAGTCTCTAATTTCATGAGATATTCATAGGATTTTCAGAATATTTGTAGAAAGTGAATTATTTCTTCTCTCTTCCTTGGACTGAGGGCTTATAATGGTCGAAGTTTCCATTTTCCTCATTAATTGTTGATGGAGATTAACTTTTTAAACTTAGATTCATGTATATACTCATAGGGAAGTGAATGCTCCTGTTTCTCCCTCAAGTTTCCTACAGATAAAATGGAGATAATCTTCCAAATCACCCAATAAGCTTAAATGCTCCCATCCATAGCACAAGGTTTAATCTCTCTTGAGCATCAGAACAAGTTTTCTAGCTGTTGTCCATGTTTCTAAAACTATTGTAGTAAAGCTGAACTCATCATTCTCTTCCTGTGAACTATTCTTCGCTAAATTCTCTGCCTTGTTTAATAACATCATTATATCCTAACCACATGTGCAAATATGGGAGTGATCTTAAACAGCTTTCTCTTCTTCATCCACTGCATACAGGTATTCAACAAATCCTCCTAGCTCTATTCTCTGTAACACTTCTGCTCTTGACTGTATTCTTAGGCTTTTCATTTGTTTGTTTTTGTTTCAGCTTAGACTAATGCAATAGCTTCTTAATTAGGCTCACAAACTCTAAACATTTGGCTTTCTGGTTCATCATACTGTCACCAATTAAGACATTTTGGGGCCTTCCAGGGACAGACCCTTCATCCCTCCATCCCAATGTCCTCGCCTGCCTCTTGTTTGAAGAAAAGCTGTAGTCTCCCAGGCCTCCCTTGAGTCACAAAAGCCTGGATTAAGAACCAATAATTAGGGAGTTCTCATCATAGCACAGTGGAAACGAATCCTACTAGGAACCATGAGGTTGCGGGTTTCATCCCTGGCTTTGCTCAGTGGGTTAAGGATCTGGCGTTGCCATGAGCTGTGGTATAGGTCACACACGTGGCTTGGAACTTGCTTTGTTGTGGCTATGGTATAGGCTGGCTGCTGTAGCTCTGATTAGACCCCTAGCCTGGGAACCTCCATATGCCACGGGTGCAGTCCTAGGAAAAAAAAAAAAAGAAGAAGAACCAATAATTGAAAGCATGTGAACATGCGATGACAAAAACAAAAATGTTGGGCCAAGAGAACTAGTAAGAATTTAAACAGTAAATCAGTCACATGGCAGTTATAGAACCTTTAGTTCTTCCCTGAAATACTCAGATAACAGTATCTGATGCACATTTCCTGAGCTGTTTTTTGGATGCTAAAACCTCCACCAAATATAAGAAGTTAACTACTTTATAACAACAAGAACATTGCCCCCAGACCTGTTGGAGCTTGGGAACTGATAATGTTAAACCCTGTGACACCACCCTGTTACCTCACCATCAACCAATCAGAGAATTGTGCATGAACTGATTTCACACCCTGCAACTCCCCTGCCTCACCTTGCCTTTTAAAATGTTCCCCTGAAACCTATCATGGAGTTCAGGTCTTTTGAGCACAAACCACCCATTCTCCTTGCATGGCCCTTACGATAAAACTTTCAGTCCTATCAAACTCTGATATTTATGTTTGTTTGGCCTCACAATGTGTCGGGCACATGAACTTGGGTTCAACAATATCCCCATCCTTTATCAAACAAATATATAAATCAGGTTAGTTCATTTCCCTCCTCAAAAATTGCAGCAGCTTCTACAGTGCCTCTAGAATAAAGCCCCACATTCTTATCACAAATTTTAAAATATAAAAATTTTTAACTAGAGTTGCAAATTATCATTCTAGTCTTGTTCCTCTCTATATAATGCCATGTGCCTTATTCTCTAATCAGTTTCAAAAGGGGCCCTTAACTTGTGTGCCTTGATATTTTTCTCCTGCTACCTCCTCAATTCTTAATTCTTTGTTAAAATCCTTCTCATCCTTCAAAACCCAAATAAGTTGCCACTATGCTTTTGGATTATCTAACCTCATGTCAGAAAATCACCTTTTCATTTGGATGTCTTTAGTTTATTTGCACATTTACTTAGCAGTTATTTCATCTCCTTCCATGCTATCTCAGAAGGCAATATAAGGGCTTTCAGGAGACAGCATGTTCATGACATTAAAAAGACATGGGTTACAACTGAAGCTTCACCCCTTGGTGACTGTGTGACCTTGAGCAACATGCTTAGTTTAAACTGTCTCAACCTCTTTAATGGTAGATATTCCACAAAATTATTATGAAGAATAGAGGTATCTATATGCTCATAGAAGTCTGCCGTAATTTAAAGATGTGTCAGAAAAGAATGTTTTCTGTAAATAGTTTTCACTAAGTAAACTCCTCTGATTTTTTTTTTCTTTTTATGGCCACACCTGCAGCGTATGGAAGTTCCCAGGCTGAGGCCTACACCACAGCCACTGCAACACTGGATCCAAGACACATCTACCACCTATGCCACAGCTTTTGGCAACACTGGATCCTTAAACCACTGAGTAAGGCCAAGGATCAAACCCTCATCCTCACAGAGACAATGTCAAGTCTTTAACCCTCTGAGCCACAATGGGAACCCCAAAATATATTCTTTCTGGAGAAAAAGAGCAGCAACTTCAAAAATCTGAGGCAATAACTCAACAACAACAAAACTGTCTGAATTTTGTAAATGAATTGGGTTAGTTCCATAGTCGTTTTATCCTCACACACCCAGAAGGACACAGGAAATATTCTTCAGGATACAGAGGAGAATATGAAATATATCCTCTACTAGAGACCGGTACAATCATCGCACTAGTTGTTTATATTTCTATTTACTCTTCCAACACTCTTGCCCACTAGATTCTAAACTCTTTGAGGATATGAATCTTACTTTACTCATTCCTGGATAACCTCAGTGCCGGTGTGGAGTGAATTGTATTGAAGTTAATAATGTTGAATTGAGCTGGACTCGATTTAACTGAATTGAAGCTAATCAAATTTTTGCTAACTAAATGTGTGCCTCAAAAAGAGAAAAATGCACTATTTGAGATTCATTTCCATCCCGCTCCATTCTACCTCCTCGACCTCCTGCTTTTTTATTTTTATTAGCGCAAAGAGCAACTAACAGCCTCCCCTTTCCTTTTCTTCCGTTAGCTTCCATCTGTTGCTTCTGCTGTATTACATTCTCCCTGGGAGGAGTGACTTTCTCTAATGCTTTCACTTTGGTAGACTCTCCCCTTTAATGATGGACACGTTATTTGTACAATCTGTAGAGGGTTTCATTAACAGAGATGTGTACACTAGGAAGGGGGCGTGTTTATTATTCATATTTGTCATCATGCTGGAACTGCAATCGTTTTTCTCATTTGGGTTCTTCCGTGCCTCCTCAATTTGTCTTCTGTTTGTTCGTCTCCCTTCAAAAAACAGCCTGACTGCAATTATAATTATTTGGATTTATAATAGATGAGTTGGACCTTCTGATGTCTGTAGAACTTCACAAGAAAAGTACAATATGCATCAATGCCTCCCAGTCAGTAGACTTTCAATTGTTTTCCTCTGCTCCCCTCACCAGACAATACGAGGCACTTCCCAAAATGAGTCCACAGCATGTTTGCTGACCTATTAAACCATCTTCTAAAAGCAATCACTGAACTCATCCATCTGCTCTGTCAGTACACACACCTCTGCTTCCCCCAGTGAAATTAAGAAGATTGAAACTGAGGGTAATTGTAATCCTGTTATCAATAACATCTCTTTCATAACCTATTATAGTCAAGGTATTATTTCTATCAGCTTGAAAGTTGGTGGTTAACAGCAGGATTTTTTAAATCACTTTTCTGAAAGCAGTGTCTAGGACCACCTGAAAAGTTTAAGAAGCACACAAAATTCTGATCTCCACCCCCAGAAATTCTGATTCAGTGGGTCTGGAATGGGGCCAGGAATCTGCATTTTTAACAAATTCCCCTGATGATCCTAAATTAGGTAGTCTGCCTTCACTAAATCGAGCAATGCTGGTTAGAATTATGATAAATATTCACCAGATTTCAAAATAACCATAAAATTTAGAAATAAAAAATCATCTAGGAGTTCCCATTATGTCTCATTGGTAACGAAACCAACAAGAATCCATGAGGACAAGGGTTCAGTCCCTGGCTTCACGCAGTGGGTTGGGGATCCGGTGTTGCTGTGAGCTGTGGTATAAGTTGAAGACACAGCTTGGATCCTGCATTGCTGTGGCTGTAATGTAGTTTGGCAGCCGCAGCTCCAGTTCAACCCCTAGACTGGGAAATTCTATATGCCATGGGTGCAGCCCTGAAAAGACAAAAAAAAAAAAAGAATTATCTAACTGTTCATGAGGGAGTGCAATAATGGATAAAATAACTGGGTTTTTAGCCAGTGGTTTCTTAGATTATGAAGTCTAGAGTCAGAGTCTAAAGTTCAAGATTGTGTAGCTGAGTGTCTGAGAGCAGCCTTCATTTCTGGCTTTTTTTTTGGTCTAAACCCATGGCATGCAGAAGTTCCCAGGCCAGGGATCGAATCCACACCACAACAGCCACCCAAAAGCTGACGTGACAACATTGGATCCTTAACCCACTGTGCCATGTGGGAACTCCCACTTCTGCCTTTTGCTCCTTCAACTACAACCAGTATTAAGCAATGGCTCCAGTATGAGTATCTCTTGCTGTGTAATGAACTAGCCCAAAAGTTAATGGCTTAAAATAAGTTATGATTTCACAGTTTCTGTGGGTCAGGAATTCAGGAAAGATTAGGATGACAAGCCATTCTGGTTTGCCTGGGACTCAAGGGTGGACTGGGACATGGGATATTCGGTGTTAAAACCAGAAAAATCCTATGCAAGCCAGGATGAGTTTATCAACCTGGGCTTAGCTGAGTGGCTTGGGCACACGTTTTCTCAGGTGGATGCAGTCAGATGTCAGTAGAGTCTACCAGCCGGGGGCTAATGTATCTACTTCCAAGATGGCACACTTCGTGGGTATCAGACAGATGCCTCTGTTCACTTCCAGCTATTGGCAGGAGCTTTCAGCCTCTCACTTACATGGACCTCTCCACAAATGGACACATGATTATCCTCACAATACAGAAGCTAACAGGACTCAGACTCAGCAATGCAAGAAAGGGATCAGGGAGGAAGCGGCATGACTTTTTATGACCTTGCCTCCAAAGTCGCACACCATTATTTCTCCTTTATTATCCCTTTGGTTAGAGGACAGTCGCTAAGTCTAGCCCACAAAAAAAAGGAAAATTCGGCTCCACCTCTTGAAGGGAGGAATGTCAAAGAATCTGTGAATATATTTTAAAGTACCACAGCTCCCAACGTTTTCTTCAAATTCACAACCTTCCTAGGAGATTATTAGTAGCTACTCCTGTCCTCTAACACTGAAATGACTTCAAGTTAGAATAAAATAATCTCCTCCTGACTTTTTCTAGCTGAACTACACCTGACCTTTCTGGCATCAGGAATATGCTCTTGTTGCTTTAATAAAAAAGAATAAACTTTAATGCTGTTTTCCTCAAAGAAAGCTCATATTTCTAAGGTAAATGCCAGTAGGTTTCTTACAAAGCTCAGGTCAAGGCGGAAACTTGGCAAGTTCCTAATTAACCGTATCAATGTATTCAGTCAAATCAGAAAGTTGCTGTTCCACAGTTACTGTATCTTATTTTCATTTCATTTTGTTGTTGTTGTTGTTGAGTTAGTGGCTAAGTACAGACTGGAAACCAGACGTTAACAAATTAACTGGGTGACAGAAGCAAGCATTGTTTCTAGCTATTTTACATATATGTAAGATAAAAAAAATTTGTGTAAACATTCTTTAAGATCATTTTTATTTTAATAATGTGAGATTATCTGTATCACTAGGAAAATTGCTGGACCTTAAGATAAAATTGGCCAAGCTTCTTTTCCCTTTCATGTGATATTGGAACGTGGAGTATATATTGGTGTACAATTTAACCCACTGATGAGTTGGCATAATACCCCAGTTGCTCTTTTGGTAATATACTGTCTAAGTAATATTACAATATCTGATGACCTGGATGAATAATGCATTACCCAAACATGAGGCTCGAGAGATACAATACTCAAAAAAGCAGACCAGCTTTGAGAACAAAAGGTTTCTGAGAAATGTGAATGTGACATGTGCACATATGCTAGAAATCTTCCTAGCTAACCAAATACTGGAGGTTACAGAAAAGCATGCAATGTACCATCTCTTTTGTTCCTTACCCATTTTCTATTCCACATGTTACCAATTGATATGTCATCCATATCAACTCAATCCCTTAATCAACTTGCCTCTGCATGTTGCAAGAGAGTCATAATCTTTTCCTAACAGTGAACACCAACAGCCTTACACATTACTTACATTTCTTCTTCCATTTGTATTTTCCTTCTTCTTTGTGTTTATAAAATTGAGCTAATTTAGTACAGTCTAATATAATTAGTAGGGTTTCTTTTTTCCTTTAAATGATTCCTCTAAAAATGCAATGACTTGTTTGCTCTAATACAAAAGAGCTTCTAATACATAAAGATATTAATAAATCATTCAAAATAGCATCCTAAAATTATAAAATTAAAATTCTTCTATTTATTATAGGAAATCATTACATTTTAGCAACCACGCTCATATCACAAAGTACTTTCCCACAGACTGTCTTATTTAAATCCTTTCAACAAATCTGAAACTGATGAGTCAAGTATGTTTATCCCAATTTTACAAGTAAAGAAATGGTGACTCAAAGAATTTTTGATGTCTCCAACATTACACCATCTAGAATTAAGAAAATAGGAATACATAGTCTAGACTCACACGTGAATAAACAATCCTTCTATATCTTGAGTTCCATTCCAAAATGCCATGTATGCTTACAGTATTTATATCTCATACTTCATACTTAAACACAGTCCTTCGTAAAACAGGGGAACATAAATTCTCTCACCACAGATAAAGAACAAACAACGCTGAGAGAGATGTTACCAGGCAGAATAACATGAGTCAACAGTCATTGATAGAACATGACTATTCTTCTGTCTAATACACACATACACACACACACACACACACACACACACATGCACACGCACACATACACACACACATACACACACACACACCAAGCTCAGAGGGTCTAATGCATGAACTATCCAAGTTGTGAAATATTCCTGGACAACTTAATCCCTCCCTACTGTGTGACATCATGCAGGGCACGGTGGCCTAACTCTTCTGCCTTAATCACGAAAGAGCTCAACATGCTAATATATGGTCCATGTACAAGTGCCTAATGGCACAGGCACAACATGATGACATGTAGTTATGCCAATTCAAATATGCAAGGCCAGATTAAAAAGACAAACGTGTTTTGGGAGTTCCCTTCGGGGCTCAGTGGTTAACGATGGCTGGGAACCATGAGGTTGCGGGTTCGATCCCTGGCCTCACTCAGTGGGTTAAGGATCCGGTGTTGCCGTGAGCTGTGGTGTAGGTCGCATACGCAGCTCGGATCCCGCGTTGCTGTGGCTCTGGCGTAGGCCGGCAGCTACAGCTCCTGTTAGACCCCTAGCCTGGGAACCTCCCTATGCTGCAGGTGTGGCTCTAGATAAATGGCAAAAAGACAAAAAAAAGACAAACGTGTTTTGAACTCATGGTTCTAGGCACAAGTCAAACACTTCATCTTGCACAAAAATCAAAGAAACAGACATTTCTTTTCAGCCCTGGAGAGGAAAACTGGCTGTGCATGGATTAACTAGAACAGTGCAACCTGCATAAGCTCAGAGAATGTGTTCATGGGCAATTTGAGGGGGGTTTTCTAGAGTAATTGCGACAATATACATACATAAACCTCAACTTCGGAGCTTAACTAATAGAACAGATAAAGGGAAGGGATGGGCAGAAAATACTCAGGGACAGTGTCTGTCCTTCTGGTAGCTGATCTTGACTCTAAGAAACAAATCTAATGTGGCCTTGTAAATATCATAGCAGGAATTCAGGTATCCCAGATGGGTAATGGCATCTATCACCCTGGCTGGATGTATTCAAAGAAGATTTGACCCTGGCTAATCAACATACATACATACACACTTGACTTTGTCTTTAGACATTGAAGCAGATACAGAACTATAGGCAGCTAGCTTTCTCTTTATTGGATAGACTATAAGAAAGGACTGTATTGAGTTACACAGGAGGGCTCTGAAACACTGCAAAGATCAAGGAGACATGTTTTCAGAGTTTCCCATAATATATCCTGCTCACTCTTCTCTTTTCTCTTCTCTGCTCCCCACCACTTCCATCCTATTCCCTTTTGCTTGCTTAAAAAGACAATCATTGCATTAAGTGATTAAGTGCTTCTTTTCTTCTGACTCATAGTTCATGAGACCATGGCATGAATTTCAACTAGCTTCTCTTCCTGTGTGAAGGGAAAGAAAGAGAAAAGAAAAATCAGGCTCAGAGAACAGAGTTACTGAGAAGTCTTTTCAATGCCTACAGGCAGTATTTTCATGGGGGCAAAACTGTGCTAAGATGACAAATGGACCCAAGATTCAAAGACTCCTTAAATGAGCAGTTTCTATACCCTGTCTGACATCTTCTGTCAAACTGGTAAGCATGCTACATAGGAAGATTATTTGTGGTTAGAAACCTTACTTCCAAGCTCCAGGTGCCGGCTGCAAAACTTTGGAAAAATTTCAAGGACTTTCCAAAATCCTATTTCACTGCTACCATTGTGGCTCAGCAGGTTACAAGCCCAACTAGTATTCATGAGGATACAGGTTCGATCCCTGGCTTTTCTCAGTGCGTTCAGGATCCCTAGTTGCTATGAGCTGTGGTATAGGTCATAGACTTGGCTTGGATCTGCTGTTGCTGTGGCTGTGGCACAGGCTGGCAGATGCAGCTCCGATTCAACCCCTAGCCTGGGAAACCCCATATGCTGCAGGTGCAGCCCTAAATAGAAAAGGGAAAAAAAATCAAAACCCTGTTTCCTCATCTATAAAATGGAAAAAAAAAAAAAAACCCTAATACCTATATTGTAAGCTGGCTATGGGGATTAAATGGATTACCTATATGAAACTGCTATATAAACTATAAATTTTACATATGAAAGACAATAATGGCAAGTTGTAAAGACTGAGGGATGTGGAGCTGGGCTGCCTGGCTTAGAAATGCCAATCCACTGCTTCCTAGTGGTGTGACTGAGGAATCTTTGACCTCTGGGTGTCTCAATTTCCCTTCTATAAAATGCAAATGTCATGAAGTTGCAATGGTTCACTCAATATTTAGACTAGTACCTGGCACACTGCGAGTACTACTTCAATGACAGCTACTATTATTATGTAAGTTATATTGATGGGTTTTTTTGAGTAATAATAATAACAACAATGTAAGTAAAGAAAATAAATAAGCAATAGAAAGAAAAGGGTGTTGCCACCCAAAGTCAAATCTCTCTCTCCCCCCGCCCCCGCCTTTTTTTTTTTTTTCTCGGCCATGAAAAGATTCTTGGGTCAGGGATCAAACCTGCTCCACAGCAGTGACCTGAGGCACTTCAGTGACAAAGCCAGATCCTTAATCCCCTGAACCACAAGGGAACTCCTCATGTCTCTGTTAACAAAGGAAATAAACAATGTGTGTAGATGATCCCACAGATTAGGAAAAAAGTAAGACCCAATTATTTGTAAGAGCTGCTTTGCAAGAAGGAAGGAAGGCGTGTTCACCAGCTAGAGCTCAATTGTTCACCAATTGTTCAGCTTCTTTCTCGGGAGTCCATCTCAATACCCACTTTGAGAATTGCATTGTGTCACAGGGAGGAAGGACCACAGGACACTCAGGTCAGATTGTTGAGACCCCTGCACAATCAGGTAAATATATCTTATGATGCTCAGCAAGGGATGGGAGGTCCGGACTTTTATTCATCAGTTGACAATCTCCAAGAACCACAACAGTATTTCAAAGGGTGAAGACAACACATAGGCAAACATTCCAAGAGTAGCTGTTCAGTAAATACCTCAAATGTAGAGTTGAGTCATAGGGAATGGTGAGCTCAGCCTTTTCCCACTACTGAAAATAGGACCAAGGCAATGATTTCCTCAGCAATTCCTCTTCTGTCTTTTGGGATCTTCCATTTACTATTAATCCTAAAGCCAGAGGAAGAAAACAGGTGGTGGGAATCAGGACAACAGCCATAACCCTAGCCGTAATATTTTCATTTATGATCCTACTGTGAAGTTCCCACTCTAAGTGTTTTTCTCACACATTATATCATTTCATCCTCCTAAATATCCCATGGAAATAGGAATTTATGAGGAAAATAAGGCTTGCAAAAATAAGCAACTGGTTTAAGATGATGAGCTAAAAAAATACTGAATCCAGGATCCAAGCCCAGTTCTATCTGACTCCAGAAAAATTACCTTAAACCCAATCTTATATCAAAGTGAGGAAAATTCTCATTCCTCACACAAAAGAGGCTAATAGAGGGTTTGTCTGGTCAGTGAATCAACAACATTCATTTCATACTCTTGGTCGCACAAATCTGTCAAATGAGTGAGTACCTATGGGAATCTGCTTTTATTGCTGTGGTTGGTGGGGTTTGAGAGTGGTGTTTTGTTTTGTTTCTTTTATGGCTATACGCATGATATATGGAAGTTCTCAGCCGGGGATCAAACCCACTCCTCTGCAGCCACTGCAGTCAGAATCTCAACCCACTGAGCCATAGTGGGAACTCCAAGTATTACTTTAAATGGTTAACATGGGGAGAAATCATAAATAGAGAAAACAAGCCCCTTTACTGAGAGAGCTGAAAAATCTGAAGATACAAAATGAATATGCAAGTAAGAGAAGACACAGAAAAAGGAAAGATAAAGCCCTGCTTAACTGCACACAGAACGGATCCGGAATGTGTGAGGTGATCCCTGTGGCCCCAGACTGAAACACAGGTCCCTCAGTAGTGGCCAAGGCACAAGCTGTGCAGAGGGGCCTGTGCTGTTGCTTCCCCCTGCAGTCAACCATAATGCGGGAAGAGAGTGTCATTAATAATCATTAGTGTGAGGCTTACAGGTGCTACAGCAGATGTTGCCTGGCAAGAAAATTGGCAGCATCTGAGAACACGAACCAGTAGGTAATTTGCATCATGGGACAATTCTCAGAAGATGTCCAGCCTAATTCAAAATGCATTTACTCTCCCTGCCTTCACATGTGATGGGATCTTCACCTCCCTCTGACTCCCAGGGGTTACGTGCTTCTCCGATGTGATCCCAAGACCCCACTCTTTACTATCAAAATCTCAGTCCCACTGCATTATGTTTGTCTGTTTACATGCATTCCTCTCTTACTAGCTTGTCCCTTCTTTGAAGACAGGAGGTATGTTTGATTCATCTTTGTATCTCTAGAACCCAGCACATGATAGTTTCTCAGTTATTGTTGAAAGAATAAAAAATGAATAAATGGACCACCCGATGGTTGGATGGCTAAATGGCTAGATGGATGGATGGATGGATGGATGGATGGGAGAGGAGCTGAAAAGGGTAGCCTGCAAGAACAATTTTTCAGTCAACTTTCACCTTCAGAACCAACACCCTCAAAAATGACCTTGGTGCCATTTTTTTCACAAGAATATCAAATTACTTTCGGAAAACTTTTTGTTATTATTTTGCATGTGTTTGCACACCCATAACCCAATTTCAGCCTCAAAATAGTCTTTTAGGACATAGAGGGGGAAATAAGATTTACCCATTTCAAAAATGAGGGGAAACAGCTCACAAAGGATAAGTGACTTCCCACAAACAAGCAGTAAGTACATGGCAGAGCTGGGTTTTCGGCCAAGTTTCCTGATGTCCCCCATGGGGTTCTTCCTGCCACTGCACCACACCTCTCCCCAGGGATCCCTTCCGTGCTTCTAGAGAAACAGAGATGGGGTCTCTTCTCTGTGACCACCACCCAGGAAGTCAAGCTCAACAGACTTCTGTCTATTTACAGCACAAAAGAGACTCCCAAATTCTCCCATTTGTTTGCCATTCCCTTTAGTGGTATTTCTGTTCCCCTCGTATGGGTGACTAGAGACCAAAGCTGAGGACAAAGAGGCAATCGGCATCCCACACGGTACTAAGCTTCCTCAGGAGTGGGGCTAGACTTCCTTGTAGGGGAAGAGAAACAAGTGTTTGATACTCTCTGGAGCCAAATACTCTAGTAAATATTTGAGGTGACTGGATGGAGAAAAGAGCATTTGCTATCCATTTGCTCATCTAATGTAAAGAGAGAACGTGTTCTTCTGTTCTCTACTGAGTTACACATAGGAAGCTTCATGGAAGGAGATGTCAGGACTAGAGAAGGAAGAAGTGTACACCAGTTGTATTTCCACATTTAACACAGCAGGAACGAGAGGATGTCCTGGGGGACAAGTGGAAAACTAAAAGGATAGCCTGGTTTTAGTGATATAAGTGGTATATTATTCTTAAGGACTGGATATGGAGTAATAGGACTCAGACAACTAGCATCCATTGGCAGTTCCCCAAAAAGTTAAATGTAGTAGATTTACCTGTATGAACAATTCCATTCCTAGGTATATACGCCCCCCCAAATTGAAAACAAAGATTCAGGCAGATACTTGTATACCAATGTTAATTACAGAATTACTCACAAAAATCAAGGGTGAAAACAATCCAAGTACCCATCAAGAGATGAATAGATTAACAAAATATGAGGTATAAATACAATGTAATATTATTCAGCCATTAAAAAGGAATGGCATGGAGTTCCCGTCATGGCTCAACAGAAACGAATCCAACTAGGGACCATGAGGTTGCAGGTTGAATCCCTGGCCTCGCTCAGTGGGTTAAGGATCCATCGTTGCCATGAGCTGTGGTATAGGCTGCAGACGTGGCTCAGATCCCGCGTTGCTGTGGCTGAGGTGTAGGCCAGCAGTTGTAGCTCCGATTAGACCCCTAGCCTGGGAACCTCCACATGCTGCAGGTGCAGCCCTAAAACAACAAAAGAAAAAAAAAGGAATGGCATTCTGACACATACTACAGGTGGATGAACCTTTTAAACATTGTGCTGAATGAAATAAGCCAACACAAAAAGATAAATATTTTGTGATTCAACTTACTTGAGATACACAGAATAAACAAATTGATAGAGACATAAAGTAGAGTAGAGGTACCAGGGGAGGGTTATTGCTTAGCGAATACAGAGTTTCTGTATGGAAATGTTTTGAAAAGAATGGTAATGGTTGTGAATATAATTAATGCCATTGAACTGTACACTTTATTTTTAAAATGGTGTATTCTGTGTTGAGTATATTTTATAACAATAAAATAGAATTTTTTAATTAAAAAAAAACCTACCATGCCCTGTGATCCTGCACTGGAAGATCCTGTCCTGCAAGTTAATAGGACCACATCTCAACATAAGGTCCCACTTTCCCTATCAGTTATAGGTAGGGTGAAATTTCATCAGAATCCTGGCAGCTAAGAAAGGAAAGGGACTATAGTTCAAAGGAGTTACAGAAGTAGCCACCACATATCAACGAGAGTCGGGGAGCACCCATAGGACTGGATTTTGAGGGTGCTTGATCCAAAAAGCTGAAATTTATGACTGGATAATAGGATCTGGTCAACTTGGGGCCGCCTTCCTAGACTTTGGATTTCACTATTAAGGATGCCTGGAGAAAGCGAAAGTCTGTGCTGAGCAAAACTGAAACCACTGAGTTGTTACAGTTAGCACTGGAAAAAAGAAATAAGGAAAAGAGGTTCAAGGAAGGGAGCACGCTGGAGAGGATATACTTTACATGGTCAAAATGAAGATTTTGTTCCTTGGGAAGCCCAGAGGACACCCTAGTCACCAGAGCCATCAGAAGCATGCTGGAGAGAAGGTGTGAGGATCACCACATTCAGGCAGGCTGTCCTCTGTGGTCCAGAGACAGTGGTAGGAAAGGTTGTCATGGAATATTCCTCTGGTAGAAATAGAAATTAGGTGAAAAACTTAAACTGCCAGAAGCCTGGGGGGGGCGGGGGGCGGGAGGGGCTGCAATTATTGCAACAGGCTGTCAGGTCAGAGCAGCAGCTAAAGGTCTTAATCTCAGAGAGTTGTAGAGATGCATCTTATTGGCAAAAGGAAGGATGGAGAAGCAAACAAGGACAGCTTTGTACATAAAATCAGAAGAAAGTTTACATGGATGAGTAAAAGAATAATGCAGCTCAGCCCAATAAAAAGTCACCATCTCTTGCCCAGATCCCACCTGGATGGATGGTGATAGATATATTATGGGCAACAGCAAATGTCTTGGATGCTGGCCAGGGCCAAGAAAGTAAAAGTTCAACGAGACAAGGAGCGCTGGAGTCAAAGCATGTAGCTGGTGATAAAGGCACAAGTGTGACATTACCCTTTAACATCCACTGGATAGAACACCCTAGGAGTTCCTGCCATGGCTCAGTAGTTAATGAACCTGACTAGTATCCATGAGGGCTCCCTCTCTGGCTTCACCCAGTGGGTTAAGGATCTGGCGTTGCCGTGAGCTGTGGTGTAGGTCAAAGATGCCACTTGGATCCTGCATGGCTATGGTTGTGGTGTAGGCCTGCAGCTACAGCTCTGATTTAACCCCTGGACTGGGAACCTCATGTGCCACGGGTGTGATCCTAAAAAGACAAAAAAAAAAAAGCACCCATTAGAGAAAATGCAGCAAATTACCAATGAGACAAACTGAATCAGTCAGTGGATGTTTGCCAGCCATGGTCAACCGCTATCCCAAGTGATGAAAAACAGTCTTCTGTACAAAGTGGAATGAATAGACCTATGCACAGGACAAACAGCAGAAACCCCCACTTACCAAAGCTGATCCAGCCACTGTCCCCTCCGAATGTCTAACCTGTGAGCAAAACTGGGACTGGCACTATTTCATGAGGAGACCAAACTCAAGGTGGCAAGCTGGCTACAATGGATCCCTTTCAACCTCAAAGAGGCTGTGATTCATTCTCACAAAAACAGATACTTAATATGGAGATGGGTTTGCCTTTCCTTCTGGCAGAGCCTCAGCCAGCACCCCCATCCTGAGGCCAATAGAACCAGAGTCATAGAATCACACACAATGTAGCATTTAACCAAGGGACCCACTTCACTATGAAGGAGGTTCTGGGGCAAGCCAGTGACCGTGGGGTTCCCTGGTTGTATCATGTATTGAACCTTCCCCAAGCTGCTGGCTTGACATAATATTGGAACTTTCTACCCACCCCCCACTTCCCAATTCCCTGGTTATAAGCCTGACATATAATAAGGAACTCTTTAAATGAGGTATGAACAAAATTGAACAGTCTTTTTTTTTTCTTTTCTCTTTTTAGGGCTGCAACCATGGCACATGGAAGTTCCAGGGCTAGGGGTCGAATAGGAGCTGCAGCTGCCGGCCTACGCCACAGCCACAGCCACAGCAGCACAGGACCCAAGCTGCATTTGCAACCTACACCACAGCTCGAGGCAATGCTGGATCCTTAACCAACTGAGCAAGGCCAGGGATAGAACCCACATCCTTAGGAACACTGTGTCAGATCCTCAGCCTGCTGAGTCATGATGGGAACTCCTGAACAGTCTTTTACTAACTCAGAGTATCTAGAAAATTACAGAATCTGACCAAAATGAATGAAGGGAAGGGAGACTGACATAGAAGTGTTAGGACCAGTAATCATAGAAAAAATTTTAAAAATCTTTTCATGCTTGTCCCTCAATTGAAAATGCAGAGGGTTTGGGACGCAAATGCTGTCAAATTGAGTTGTGATGATCTTTGTACACCTATAATTGTAATAAAATTCATTAAGCAATGGGAAAAAAAAAGAAAATGCATAATAAACAGTTTGCAATAGTGGTTTTCTACCTATTATCAGTGAGGCCCATGCTGGGAGGGCCCAGATGTTGCAGCCACACTGTACAATTTGGTGTCCAAGGCTGACATTCTCCAAATGTTTCCTTTCCTCTAATGGTTGCTGAATTATTCACATCCCCAAGTGCTTTCTGAGCCTGGGTTGTAATTATTAAGTGTCCTTTCCGCAACTCCCATCCTCTCTCCCTCCATAAAAGAACCTTCTTCCCTATTGTCTTCCTCATTTGCAATTCATTTTCCTAATCATCACCGCTTTGTCTGGACTAAAGAGCACCCTGGACTCTTTCTATATAATTCTCTCTCACTTCAATTAAGGGAGAGGGAAGCAGCAGCTGACTCACTTCAAAGATTCACTTAAAAAAAAAAAAAATCATTGTTTCCTGATTGAAAAACACTTTAAATAAAGTGTCCTAAATATACTTAACTGTTCCTTCATTTTAATTTAATACTGGGAGGTCCAGGGGAAAAAAAAAAAAAGCCTAGTTGAGCTTTAACAATATGCCTTTGAAAGGTTGGAAATTTTTAAGTAGCTTTATATTGCTAAAGAGTTTGGAAATCTCGCTGAAGGAGAATTTGTTTGTTTGTTATTGTTTTTCACCTTCCAGAGAATATCATTACATACACATGGCATTTGTATATACATATGTGCGAGTGTGTGTGTATATACATATTCCAAATTGACAATCTTAGCTTTGTATTACATATATGTATATTTGTAATATGCACACTTCACAGAAAAAATTAAATTTTGAATAAATAATGGAAGATGATAGGAGAAAAAGAATGTATATATACATATGACTGGGTCACTTTGAGGTACATCAGAAATTGATACAACATTGTAAATCAATTATAGTTTAATTTAAAAAAAATTAAGTACTTTGAGAGAGGAAAAAAAAAATAGTCTTTGAGCAATCTTTGACCAGGGAAGCCTTGAAGAATCAGTCCACTTAGATTTTGCCCTCCCTTCTATTACTATAAATGAAGCAGAAGGTAGAATGTTTCTACCTTCTCACGTTTGCACACGATTCCATCTCCCTCTCCTACAAAGACACATATTACCCATCTTCACCTCTATTACACGACTCTATTAGTATAAAGCACCATATAGCTTCTCCAGCTAAAGTGATAATGATAACAATGAATACTTTCTTAGTCCTTCTAACCCCTCCAGCTGCTGTCCCATTTCTCAGCTCCCCTTTAAGTGAAAACACTTTGAAAAAGTTATTTCTCTCTTCAACGCGTCTCACACCCAAACGCTTCCCTAAACTCATTCTCTTAGATTTTGCTGCCAAAACTCCACTGATACTGCTCTTGTCAAAGTCACCAGTGACCTCCCTGTTGTTAGATCCTAGGTCAATGATTAATTCTCATCTTAATTAACCTATCAGTAACATTTAGCACAGTTGTTCATTACTTCCTCTTAGATATATTTTTATATTTCATTTTCTTCCAGGACACCATATAGTTCTGATTTTTCTCCAGACTCTGACCACACTTTCCTAATGTTCTTTGTAAATACCTGTTTTCTTCCTTGACTTTGGGCCTGAAGGGTTGAGATTTGAATTCCTTCTCTTCTTGTTTTCCTCTAAACTCGTGTTCTAAAGTCTGTCCAGATGCTGTTCATTGCCAATTGTTTTTAAAAATTTCCAACCCAGTCATCTCCTCTAAATTTCATATTCCTATATCCAGCTGCCAGCTAGACAAATGCCTACTATACATTTCAAGTTTAACATGTCTTGAATTGAAATCCTGATCTTTCCTCCAAACCCGACCCATGAGCAATCTTCCTTGGCTCAGGTTATGGCAATCCCAAACTTTCACTGCCTGCAATCATCTTTGACTCCTCTCTTTCAAATTCTATTGACTATTTCTACGTCTCTGGTTCCAGTCACCATTATTACTTGCCTGTATCATTACCATGGCCTCCTGGTTGTTCTTCCTGCTTTGACACTTTCCTCTTTACAGTCTGCACTCAACACAGTAGCCATAGTGATCCTTTTAAGATATAAATTAGATTGTCGATGCTCAGCTCCAAATTCCCCAGTGGCTTTTCATTACATCAGAGTAAGAACTACAGTCTTCTGCTGTACAGCACAGAGAACTCTACCCAACATTCTGTGATAATCTATGTGGGAGAAAAATCTGTTATACATGTGTGTACATATATAACAACAGCAGAAATTACCGCAATATTTATAATTATTTATTACTACTTATTATTACTATTAATAATAGTGGAAATCAACTATACTTCAATAAAACTTTAAAAAATAAAAATTAAAAAATAGTCTGATTTCAAGGGCCAAATTGTCCTACCATGCCAGACCTATTTCTCTTTTCCTAGCATGTAATGTCAATAAACTCTTACGTGCAAAAAAAAAACAAACAAACAAACATAGTCTTCACAAGCCCCTACAAGATGCACATCTCCCAACTCCCTAACCCATCTCCTCTTTCCCTCCCACTTTCCCACTTGCTCATATGCTCCAGCCACAGTGGCCTTCTTGCAGTTCCATCTCAGGGCCTTCCTACTGCCTAGAACAGTCTTCCCTGTATAACTACCTGGCTCAGTCCTCTATCCTTCCAAGTCTTTACCTAAATACCAGGGTCTTATCAAACCCTCCTCCTCCAATTTTCCTTCCCCTTTGTCTTACCTTATTTTCTTATAGCAATTACCATCTTTTAATATATGAAATAATTTATTAATTGCATTCTTTGTCTCTAATAAACTATAAGCTCTCTGAGAACAAGGAATGGATTTTTTTTCTGGGGTTTTTGTTTGTTTGTTTGCTTTCTACTCACCTATCTCCAGTGCCTAGAAAAATATTCATCATTTAATAAAAGCTTTATGAGAATGTGCTAAGTAATTTAAAGATTCAGTTCTACAACCCTTTACTGAGCACTTACTTTGTTCAAAGCACATTCTGGGCACTGATGAGAAAATATTGGGATGAACAGAACAAGATCCCTGCCCTCAAAGAGCTTCTTATAGTCAAGTGTTAATAGAGTTAACCGTTCAAAGGCTGTCATGAAGCATGATGGTTGGAACCCTAAGAGATGTCCTTTTCCCAGAATCACTCCGTGTGAAAATTCACAGATGCTTGAAATTTCATGATTAGAGATCAACCACGCTGCAGCTCCGTGATCTTGAGCAAATGACTTAAGATTTCTAAGTCTCAGATTTTTAATTTGTGAAATGGGACAATAGTGCCCATCTCATAGGGTTGTTATAAAGGCTAAATGAGATAGCCCTTGTAAATAGTCTCAGTACAGTCCCTGATATGCAGTAAAGCACATTAGCTATGACATCCATTTTCTTGACTCAAAATCATTATCCTTGTTAAAATGCAAAATCTTCTCATAGAATCACTGAAAAGTTTTGAAAACCAAATAGAGCAATTGCTAAAACCATGATATAGAGCTATCTTTTAAGTAAGAAGAGGGAGAAATAATCATATTTATCATCACGTCACCATCCTCAAAGAAAGGATGTTTGTTCATGACTAAGTTCCATAGCAAATGAAAATCAGAGAAAGAAAGAATCCAGCTTCCCAGGTAGAAGCAATGGCCATTTTCACATACGTCCTCAGGGATTGCCATTTCCTACTTCTTCCTGTAACATTAAGATTAAACAGAAGTAAATAAATAGGATAGACATTGCATTACTTTTTTTAAAAAAAGGCAGATTCTAAAAACATTTTTTGAGTCACTAACGTGCTGGCTTTTTTCACATATTTTATATGATTTCATTCTCAGGACACCTCTGAGAGATATATATTATCCTTATTTTTATAGTCAAGGAAATAAAGGCTCAGTGATGTTAAATTGTCCAAAACCATAAAGTTTGTAAGTAATGGAGAAATCCAGGATTCAAAGCTAAGGTTCTCAGTCTAAACCTTAATACCACTCTATCTTACTTCCAGTAAAATCAGAGAGCTATAAGGAAAAATGCAAAATCCACACTGGACAAATCCCCTAAAAGGGGCCAGGAAGACTCAGAGTGGCTCACAGGAGCTGATTATATGAATCTCTTTCCAACTCCAAGTTCAGTGACTTTACATTGGTAGCTTGAACTCAGCCATCATGGGAATAGTTATACTGCTGAATTCAGCAAAAGCTACAAATCACAGCTTTCTTTTCTCAGAGAGCCAATTTACCAGCACACACGGTACAGCCCTTAGGCACTCAGCCTTAGAATCCTAGAATGCCTGATACCGATATCTGAGAGCCATTCACAGGTTTTAAAGGACCAGACAGATCCACCTAGTCGACATGCAATGTGAACCAGGCTCCCACTGCTCAAGGAAGATTCTTCCATCAACATCTCATCAAGATCAAATCCATCAGATCCCTTCCTGAGATCTGGTTTCAGTGGGGAGGAGGAACAGAACTGAGGGCCCTGACTTAGTGAAAGATGAATGAAGAGAGATTCACCTGGGTGGCAAATAAGCTCCAGAGGGGGCCACTGGGGCCACTGAAGATCAGCTTAGCCTGCATCCGGGTTTCCCATGGCCAGTTCTGGCCACACACAATCATCAGTATAGGTGGTCACAGCTTGATGTGACTTGAGGGGGAGAGAGGACCAGGACTCACTTTGTACCCTACTCCGTCATCCAGTTATGCCTTTCATCATGCCTTTTGTTTTACCTTCCATTTCATCAGTAGATAAAGCAAAGCATCAATGAGCATATTCACCAAGGCCAATTTAAACACATACACATCAAGATTCAGTCCAAAAATGTGAGGTGGTGTTCCAAAAAGCTGGAATATTCAGAGTTCTCGTTGTGACTCAGCAGGTTAAGAACCCGACATAGGACTTATAAGGATGCAGGTTCAATCCCCAGCCTCGCTCAGTGGGTTAAATATCCCACATTGCTGCAAGCTTTGGTATATGTCACAGATGCTGCTCAGACCTGGTGTTGCTGTGGCTGTGGCATAGGCTGCAGCTGCAGCTTTAATTCGACCCCTAGCCAGGAATTCCCATATGGCACGGGTTCAGCCATAAAAGGAATAAATACATAAATATTTGGAAGATTCTGGCAAAATGGGCCCACTTTATCTTCAGGTACATAGAAGAACTGCCGGATTGGATTAAGATGGCGGAATAGAAGGACTGGAGCTCAACTTCTCTCCCAAAAAACAAAAAAACTACAACCAAATGCCGAGCGACCTTCAGCCAAATGGACTGTAAACTTCCAAAAAAGATACTCTGTTCCAGAAGACACAGCGGAAACCACATCAAGAGGTAGGAGGGGTGATTACGTGATAGAAGCAACCCCATACCTCCCGGGTGGGAAGCACCACAGACTGGAAAGTAACTGCATCACAAAGACTCAGCTACAGGACTGAGAGTTCTGAGACTCATGTCAAAACCTCATGCCTGGGGATCGGGCACAGGGAGAAAGAGCCCCCGGAGCATCTGGCATTGAAGGCCAGCGGGACTTGTGTGCAGGAGCTCCACAGGACTGGGGGAAACAGAGACCCACTCTCCAAAGGCACACACAGACTTTCACGTGCACTGGGTCCCAGGGCAAAGCAGTCTCCAGAGGAATCTGGGTGGAACCTGACTGCAATTCCTGGAGGATCTCCTGGGAAAACAGGGGTGACTGTGCCTTGTTGTGGGGGAAGGGCATTGGAGGTGAAGCTCTCGGGAACATTCAGCAGCCTGCATTTCTCTGGAGGGAGCCATTTCTGGGAAAAATCTGGTCCCTCCCATCAGTGCTGAGAAGCCCCAGGCCAAACAACAATTCAGGTGGGATCTCAGCCCCACCCATCAGTAAACAGGCTGCCTAAAGACCCCTCAGGCACACAGCCAGCCTCTAATCTCATCCAGAGACAAAGCCCCATCCATCAGAGGGAGAGGAATCAACCCCACCTACCAGTGAGCAGATATCACTCCCTCCCATCAGGAAGCCTACAGCAAGCCCCCTCCATACCAACTTTAGCCACAGGGGAGGCAAACACCTGAACTAAGAGAGGCTACAACTCTATTGTGGACACAAAGGTCACCGCACCAAAAACCTACAAAAATGAAAAGACAGAAAACTCTAACTCAGATAAGGGAGAAAGAGAAAAGCCCAGAAAAACAG